>JAQFYM010002171.1:0-25534 GCA_034694785.1 Agrenia bidenticulata | reverse complement strand
GTTAAATGAAATAATTTTTAATGCAATTTTTTAAATTTATGCAAAAAAAAACTTAAAACAAAAAAAAAGAAGTCATGCAGCTATGGTAACAACATAATTGTTTAACTATGCCATTATGGATTTTGAATGGCCACACACTTGTTTATATAGTACATCTAAAACTTTAACCTGGGAAAACGAGTCATTTTACACACTATTATTTAAATGCAATAGATTATGATGCGTAAAAAAAACATTTTTTTTGTAGATTAATTACCATTAATTATGAAAGTTCTCTAAATAATATAATTTTATAAAGTCTAGAAATACTTTTTCTATAAGTAAAAAACTAAACAGAGAAATTGTAGCTTATTTTATAAAAATTAATTCGCAAAACAATATTAAACATTTTCCATACCTTGTTTATGAAACCACAAAAACAAAAAACTAGTAATGTATGAGCAAATATTTTGTTTTAATAATACTAGTTGTGCAGAAGTTTTTATAATTACTTAAAAATTCAGATTTTAGCTAAATAATCTTTTTGTCGACCTCAAAAAAGCATTTTGTTGAATCAGATATAAATGCAATATATATAATTACAATTGTTGGTATTTTAACGTTTTTTTTATATATATTAATTTATTACGCTACGCATGCGTTGCATTATTACAACAGATACCATATTTTTTGACGTATTTTTTTTTTGTATTATAGATTAGTAGTTTTAAAAAATTATTATAGTTTGCAGCGTAAAAAAATGTATCTTTTTCCTTTTACTAGATTTCTATATTAATTTTACTTTTTTGAGTGAGGCAAAAAGCACTTAATACCGGCCCCATAAACTTTATTCAAAATTAGAAATCAACAAATTTAATATACTTAACATGGATTTGTTTGAAGCTATATATTCGCTGATTTAAATTCGATAAGAGGTTCTTTTTTTTTGAACAAATAAGAATCCAAAAACTTTAAGGCCAGCGTATATTTATATAAAAGATTAAAAAAATATTTACAGATTTTATCACTTGAAAAAAATTGCAATATTTAGCCACATTAAAGTTACTTTAAGTTACACTATATGTCAAGGTTACTGTAACTTACTGTAACTTACTGTCACTTAAGTTACTGTAACTTGCAAGTTGGCGAACCCTATTATGATGATTATTATTATTTTCATTATTATTATTTTAACTATATTTTATTTTTGGTTATTTTATTTTGTACCGTATAGAATGGATCGGTTGTTTGTACAATTTTTTTACATTTTAATGGTCTACATATAATTTAAGCAAAATTTATTTTTATTATCTTCTTCCCTCCTTTGGGCGTGGCGAATTGCCGCATCTTAGAGCGAAGCCCTAAGATACGGCAATTCGACGGCGGCATGTCGACGGCAAGCCTCTATTATGCACATTGTGATTTTTAGAGAACGAAATAATGACAATTGTCGCGTTTTCAGTGTATTTTTTCCGATCCTGCAACAATTAAATAAAATATCTATATATTAATAATGAAATTTTTCTTACACCATTTATTTATATCTTATTTCGATTGTATTGTATTGTATTGTATTGTACATAAGGAATTACATTTATTTTGTCTATATTTTAAACATATCCATATTTTAAGCACATATTTGCTTAAAATTTGTGACCCCCCTGTATTTATTAAATTTTGTGTATCGATAAAGTATTTTATAATGATTTATTTGTTTTTTCTACCCAGTAAAAAGAGTTGCTGTAAAACATGGTATAAGTAACAACCATAAAAATTTATTATTTTAACCATGTATTATACCATAGATGAACTAATTGCAGTGTTTTTTTAGATTGCTACTTCAGAGCCTATGATATACATATTTTTATATTTCTTCTTTTAATGGTTACAATCTTGCTTCAAGAAACATATATGAGTAAGAGGTTTTAATTGATAATCTTGTAAATAATTTTAAGTTTTTATTTTAATTATTATAATATTTATGCTTATGCTTTTTCTTTTTTTTTATAAAACACTCAAAATTTTAGAAATATGAGAACAAAATTTTGCAATTATTAATTTTTTCTGGTTTTTTTTGCTGAAGCTAGATAGGTACCCAAACCTTAAATGAGGTTATTAAACGTAGAAAACCCGACTTTATCCGAATTGAAATGGTCATATTATGGGTAATAATAATGGATAAAATATGGAAAAATATCCTCCATAATGGCCATATATTGTATGTGCCTTAATGGTAATTTCCATTTAATTTTATGAGCCCTTGTTTATATTGATAAAAGGATATATCTGATAAATGTCCGTCTATTTATATTTCAATTTGGCGATTAATATATTTAAAATTTATATGCAATGTTTCCGTAAATAAACATGGATAAGAAACAATAATTTGTACATATCAATCCCTGTTAGTATGTAAAATTACATTTATATACTCAAACGGATTTTCTTTTTAAAAGTCGTCTATTTAAGTAAAAAACTAGTTTCTATCGGTTTTGAACATATGTATTATAATTTAAAATAAATAATTTAACCCCCAAGTATTTTATTTACTTCCTTCCTTTGTTATCAATTCTTTAAATTGTAAAGTATTCATTGGGTATTCATGTATCAGAAAAAAATCTTACATATCAAGGTGGCCAAATCTTGTTTCTGTTTTTAAACATTATTTATTAGAATTAGCATTTAATAGATAATGATTTCTGAGATATTTATATACCTGTTATTTGTTTCATGTAATAAACAAAGTATTACATATGATATTAAATCACCAAAGGATGCAAATAACGTGGATAAAGATGAGCTTTATAACAATATAGTCGAAGCGGGGGTTAAAGATTTAAATAAAAGAATTGAAAAATTAGAAGAAATGAAAGAAGAAAATGAAAAATTACAAAACGCGACCGATAAATATAATAAGGACGAGGCATTATATTTGGCATCACTAGCAAATCCTCTTATTGATCCAGTTGCTGTTAAGAGAAAGGAGATAGACCGAAATATTGATCGTGAGTATAAGGCGAGAATAAACGAAACAAAAGCAAAAAAGAATAGCGGGGAGCCTTTAGTTATATAAATTGTAATTTGATATATAAAAAAGAAAATAATTCTTTTAGTAATATTTATTCGTGAATTTTTAAATATCTGTATGTTTCATAAATTCTAACATTATCTATCTCGAAAAACTTGAAAAAAAAACAAATAAATAGTTAAGTAAAAGATTTTAATATTGTTTAGACCATTTTTAGCTAAAATATTTCTATTTCCAAAGTAATAGCCAAAATATGCATATAATAAAACTAAATTTAACCTAAAAATTGCATTGCACTACATACCTCTTTACTTTTTGTGTAATATATTTTTTTAACATGATAAAGTTATTTAAGTTTTTATTAACCATAAGATTAACCATATATTTATTATGGTTTATAAGAGGCAAAAAATTACGAAAAGTTAAAAGTTAAAGCCAAATGTAAAAAGCGTAAACTCTAAAGAAAAAGTATAACATACAATAAATAGTAAAAATTTGCTAAGTATAATGTATATATTTAAATGTGTACAGTTAAAAGTAAGAACCTAAAAGTTATACGCTGCAAGTAGGGTTGCCATTCCCCGGGCCCCGGGTAATTTCAAAAAAAGCGTGTTTTTAGTGCCCCGGGTAAAAAAGGCGGGCCCCGGGGTCTTACGGGCAATTTAATGGATACCTATGGTGCAAAAATATAACGAACAAAAAATAAAAAGCTGCATCAAGAAAAATTGATATAAAAAAGGCGTTCATTATAGCTTCGATGTGCTAGTTGAAGCCTTTTTGTGTTTTTTATTGTAATGTGATGTAAAATACTTTTATATTTACTTTTTATTATATTGATGCAAGATTCATGTCCCGGCGGGAAAGCATACTATTTTAGCAATACGTAAATTGTCTATATTTTGCGATTACAAAAATATCCTTAAAAATAATAATGAGCTGTTTTTGCAATATAAAACCCTTTTTATTATTTTAGCATTCTTCGCGCCATTCATGAAGACATCGTTGATTATTTGCGGCATATACAAGCTAAAATTATAACAACGACACTAACCAAATGTAAAAAATGCATTTTTTAGTAGGAACACTGTCAAAATGGTGTTTACAATAAGTTCGACAAACCAAAAAAACGCAAAACATTTTTTGCCATAAAAAAACTATTTTTATACGCAAAAGTCTGGCGCTTTTGCAGTTAGGGGGAATGGGGCGCTTATTTAAAGGCTCTAGTTTGGGGCGGAAATATTTAAGAGGCAAAAATATGAAGTATATATTAAAAAAACGTGTCAATAAAATATTTTTATGATTATTAAGCAATTAGTTGTGGTTTATCTCGATTAATGCAATTTAAAAATTGCGATAAATCAATTTTTATCATATAATAAAGTTTAATCAAAGATAAAATAGATATTTTGGATAGAATTGTATGAATTTGATGGAAATGTCATATTTGACAATTTTTATTATTTTTAGATTTTTTCGCCCCAGACTAGGACCCCTTAAATCAGCCCCCTAACTGCAGAAGCGCCAAAAGTCTTACGCCTGTACATTATGAGGATTCGTGCCAGCATACATGTACTTTTTGTTTTCTAATAGTGTTGCAAAGATTTATTATTATGTTTTCATGTACTATTTATTTTTTTACAAACTTTTTTATTATGAATGTTATACCGATTCAAAAAATAAACATACCTGTATGTAAGAACTTTTGTTAAAGTTTCATCACCAAATTTTATTACAAAAAAACGAAAAATTTATACTAGCTATAGTTGTTAAAATTGTTTTATTTTGTATATTATAAATACGTTTTAACCCGGGGCTGCCCCGCGGGCCCCGGGGAAGTACAAATTGCCAAAACATTTACCCGGGGGCAACCTTTTTTGCAAGTGATAAGTGTCCAGTCAAAAAGTTTAAGTATACGCTAAATGTCAAAAAAATTACATAAAAGTATAAATTAAACATTAATGAAGTTTACGGTATGATGTTAAGCATAAAGGATTAAGGATAAAGCCTGAATATATTGGTAAAAGGTTAAAAGGTTAAAATTATTGGTAAAATGTAAAAGGTTAAAAAGACTAAAGATTACAATCAAAAACTCCACAAAAACAACGAAAGCAAAATAATCTTAATATTTTATGGATATGTCTTTTTTCTAACTAAAACAAGCAAAATTTATTTTTGCTTAAATTTAAACATACAGGTGCCAAAAAAAGTAAATTAAATTAAAAAAAAGTAAAAACCCATTATTATTAGCACGTAAAAATACTGTTAACGCGTTTTTTTGCGTAAATGAACTCTCAAAATGTATACAATAGAAACTATGATGTTCTTAAATACTTACTTTGTTATATAATTATATATGATGAATTTATACTCATTTTATTGTCTTTCATCTGCGTAAAAATCATCTAGGAAGACAATATAATATCTTTATATACATCTTTGCTGGTAGTTGTTTTTTTTTTAGTTTTTGCGCATACTTTAGGCGCTATATATATATTTTTTTAAAAGTTACATTTTTGTATATATGTAAGAAAATGTATTAAAGGCTGTCCCAAAAAAAACTCTAGTGTTTTACTCTAGTGATTAATTCTCGAAAAAAATAATGCTAGTGAAAAAATATGGGACACTAACTATTTTCGAAAAAAATATTCAAGAAACGACTTTCTAAACCCAAATATTCTATGTTTTAAGGGTCAGTTGACTGTTTTATATGTGTTAAATTTGTGTTTTGCCTACAGTTTAATAATGTAATAAAAAGAACTGTTGGCATATAATCCATAAAAGTTTTATGCTGAAACCATCTATTTTATCAATGCATAGATGTATTAATTGTAATAATACTTTTCGTGGTGTTTTATTTCCCCCATCATACTTGCCTTTATGTTGTATTTTTTTAGTACTCATATACCCTCAAGTATTATTTTTACCGCCAAACCGCTTGAAAGGGATCTTCTCTAATGAATTTCACTTGAGTTTTCTTAGAAATTTTGAATTTTGGGACTAGAGACCGGGTTTTTTTGTTTTGAGATCGATTAAAAAAATACGAAAATGTGCCGTAAAACAATAAAAAATTTCGAATAAAATTAAAAGGTAATAAACTAAGAATTTTGCACGGAAATACGTTTGTATAGTTTTTATTTTACGATTTTGATCCTTATACACCTTTTATTAAAATCAATTGAGATGCGAAGTAATAGTGCTTTTTACATGTTTATTCTTACAATTTTTGATAAATGAGAAAAGTAAAATACTGGTCAGAGTTTTGATAAAAATTTTGTAAACTCTTTTCATGTTTTAATATATAATTTGATCAAAGTTATATGCAGTCGTATATTTTCTCCTGTATATACCTGTATCTACATATACTTTAAAGTGTATTAGAGACGTTTCTGTACATAGTGAATACTTTTACGTAGATTAAAACATAATTAAAAATCTCAAAATTTTCTGATGACCTCAAAATTTTGAGATGACCTCAAAATTTTGAGATGACGCAAAAATAAATAATATAGAATTACATAAAAATTACAAAATATAAACTCTTGTAATGGTTATTACAAGACAAAAAAAATTTTGAGATTCGTAAAAAACCCCGGTCTCTATTTGGGACATAAAAAAATGTTCTCGAGGATTTTGCACTACCCTAATTCGCGAAAGATAGCATACCCCTCTATAGCAAATATTTTACGAAATTAATTGAAAAATTCTTTAAAAGTAACTGTATATTTTATGCACGTTAGAAAGATAAAAAACAGAAAGGTTTGAATCTTTCGATAAAACATCTGTTTACAAATTTAATGTGCTTAAATTAATGTTTTTTACAGTTTTAAATTTTAAATTTTTTTAGGGTATGATACTATCTTCCAAAAACTACGGTAGTGTATTTTTTAGCCTAATCTTAAGGGTAAAATACCTTGAGATCATTCTGGGACACGCCTTAATTTGTCATATATTTACTATCATCATAGGCATTAAAGTGATTGATATTTTTTTTGCGCAAAAACATAAAGAAATCATACTGTTATTGTCAACTTTTCCTTTTCTAAGAATTAACTTTTTTATTTATAAAATTAAAAAAGTACTTGTATCAAGTAAAATTAAAAAAATTATCTAAATTATTAGGTAAACATTAACCCTTTCGCGTTCTTAGATTTTCTTTTCTAATTTTCAAATAGGGGGTGGTAGAAAATTCAAAAATAAGGACGAGGAAAAATGAAATCTACATAAAGCTATGGATATAAAAAATATTGTGAAATTCTGTTATTACCAAGATTTCTATATAAAAAATAATTGCGTAATTGACATTGCTTTTATAATTTAAGAATTGTAAAGTTCCAGTAAATTGACATTTATTCTTCTTCTCGTTGCAAAAAGGACGATAATATCGTCCTTTTTTTAATTTAGCGCTACTACAAGGACGATATATATCGTCTTTTTTAATTTTCGTACTAAAAAAAAGACGATATATATCTTCCAAGAACGCGAAAGGGTTAAGCAGCATTTTAAAACCTAATAATGCTTTATTTACCATTTTGCGGTATAGGAATATATATTCCGGTGTAAAACTTATATATCCAAAAAAATTGATTTAATATAAGCAGCGTAACTGCACCAAAAAAAAAAGTATCTGTTTTTTATAAATGTGATAAAGTTATTGATTTATATGCAAATCAGCAAAAATATTTATTACATTTATATCCTCTGATAATAGTTTTTATTATAAATATTTATAGAAAAAAAGACAACGTGTATGAAAATTGTTGTAATTACTATAACTAAAACTTATTTTTTTTTTTGGCCTTTTAACTTTTTTACAGAATCCCTTACCCATTCTATATTTAAAAAGCTTATGAACCCAACAAAAAAAAATTATTTTAAAACTGATTTTGTAAAAAATTATATAACAGACAAACAATTTTATAAAAGGTTTATTGTTTTTGTCGTGTTTTTCGTTATAAATTTATAAAATATTGTTTATTGTTATCTTATCAAAAAGTGTTTTTGAAAAAATGGACGATATAATATTTTGTAAAATTATAGTGTAATATAAGTTTCAGCGTATTTATTTTTTAAAAAACGAACATAAAAACAGAATGCGATTTTGGTAACATTTTTGGATTTTCGTTTAACCTTTATAAGCCTTTAAAGTATTTAAGTTTTTAGATAGGATAGGAGAGCTTATATGTTTTTCCGAAATTCTTGCTAACTAACATATCAAATTTTAATGTAAAGTACTTTTAATCATTAAAATAGTTGTTTCATGTAAAATCTATAAGATATATGACTATCTGTATTTATAATCAATGCGTTTTATAAATTAGGTTTTAAATAATATAAAATTTAACTATATGATGCTAAAAATATTTGTTTTTGCACTTCAAGTTATAATCTCAAGTTTTCTGCCGAACAGGAACTGGAATCCAGCACCCGAATTACTGCAACAAGCTGAACTAGAAAGAGAAATCAACGATGAACTTGCAGAGGAATCCATAAAGAATGCAGCCTTAGCCTCTGAATTGGCTGGGCATGCTACGGATAAATTAGCTAGAAATGAGATTGCGGACGACGCTGCTATAAAAGCAGAAGCTAGTAAGAGAGTCGCAGAAGCAGCTGCAAGAATCGCGGAAAAGGATATAAGAACAGCAAACATATTAGCATCGGAAATAATGTAGAAAATAAAATATATATATAATTTTATGGCGAGAAAAATTCGGATTTGTTTTTTTTACACACATAAAATGCTATAAACATTGTTTTTCGTTATTAATGGGGTTTTATTGTTACAAATGTAACAAAAAAAATGTTGGGTGAAATAATCTATCTTGAAACCCGATGTTTACACATAAACTACAATATAGTAATCAAATGTCTAAAAAATTCTATTTTTAAAGTATTGACAAATTAATAGCTATTTACTGCCTGAATAGTTTTTAGATATAGAATATACGGCATATTTTTTGTGCACTAATATTTAGTTACAATTTTATAACTTCTTTAATTTAATGAAAAATTATTTACTTGTATACGACAATAATGTATAAAAAACCAATTTTCTTACTTTATCTACGATTATATAGACATTACATAGACGCAAGGAACACCATATGATACTAGAAATATAATTTATTCTTTAACCAAAATAGCATATTTGAGTACATAAAGTTTAATTTATTCAGCGCAAAAACCAAAATATGGTAAATAATGAATTTAGGAAATAACATTATACTTTCGTTATTTTTTAAAAAACATATTTTTTGTATTGGAAACCTTAGGATCTTCCAAAAGCTTGCCACTTACTGTTTTTTATAAAATACCATAATATTCCGATAGTAAAAAAAAATATTTAAAACCGGTTTCAAAACTAGGTTTTTATATTTTGTTACTGTAGTTTTTTTTATACGGTTTAAGTATGTATATCGAGATTACGGATATGGCTCGATAGCACGATTTTTCAAATTTAATGTAAATTTTTGAAAAACTATTATTTGAACACAATAAAAGTTCGCATAAATGCAAAACACGCTTTATTAAAGCACCCAAAATGTCATTAGATATTTAAATAGAACTTTCATAATTTTTTCTTGCAACTTTTTCTTTTTTATTTTACGTTTTTGTGTATAAATATGGCTTTAAGAGGTATATAGAATGCTTGAAAAAACATTAGAGTGATAATTTTTTTTTTGTTCACATTTAAATAATTAAATTATGCTTCCAGTATAAAAAACCTTAAGAAAGCCACGTTTTTAAAATAAGATCGAATAATTAACTAATAATATTTATTTACTTTTACAATTTTGTGATAAACTAATTTTATCGCATATAAAAAAAGTTTACCGCACTACATTAATATAGTTGTTATAAGCTTTACTCCGGGGTGGATAGATAATGACTAAAAATAGTAAATTATGCACAAAAAGGTTAGTATTAGAAAAAATACTACGCAAACATCTAAAACAAAACAAATATAAATTATACTTGACTTTTTATTACATTCTATTTCATTTTAGTATTTATATTATAATTTTATGGTTTTTTTTTCATGATAATCTTAATAATGCTTTTTTATAAAGATCTAGTGTTTTCAGACGTTTACGAAATTGCAAGATCTACATTAGATAAATATTTTTAGAAAATAATGGGCGTGTATTTTTTCTTACCCTAGGGTATAATTGTACTTTAAAATCAGGGACAAGACAAATACCCAAGAGAAAGAGACCCTTGGGACTAAATTTTTTACCCTTGGGTGAGGTAACTATGTATCCTAGGTTATAAAAAAAATATCCGCTGGCATAACCAAGGTTAGAGAGCTTCAGAGCAATATTTGATTCCTAAAAGGGTACTACTGGTTTTAAGACCCTAAAGGAACTTTCAAGCCCTTGTTTAACCTAGGTCATACATAAAATGACAAAAGAGTAGATAGAATATATGTAAATAATAAAAAGAGGTATGCAAAAAATCAAATTCAACTTTTTTACGGCCATTCATTACATTCATTTACACCATGTCTCGTCGAAAAAAAATTCATCTTTGGACTAATTGCAGTTTTACGTGCATTTTATCGGCTGCACGTGAACTCGTCCACAGGGACAAAAAAGAATTGTGCTGAACTCTTCCCCAGACACATTTCTGCCCTGAAAAAAATAGAATAACAGAATACTTCTGAAAAATGAAAAAGATAACAGATTTGTAAATAGAAACAAAAACTAGCATATATACTTGTCTGCTATGATTTTTCCTCGTTGTATTTTTTTTCTAACATAACCCTAACCCTAACCAAAACCCTTACCCTAAGCATACACCATTCGTAACCAAATTGGTAATTTAGCTTATTTTTTCATTAAGTTTTCATTGTCAATTTGATTTTTGATAATATGGTTTTTTAGACTATATTTTTTTCTTCCTGGACGAGTTCACGCAGGGGGGGTCTTTTTCGTCCCTGTGGATGAGTTCAGCTCCAGCCATTTTATTTATCTTATTACATAGATATGCTGCTTTTTGGGGTCCATGTTTGCCATAAAGCATTGAGTGTGTGCTCTACTGACATTTAAAGTGATATTTTGCTATTTTTTATACGCCCTAAGTTAAGCAGGGGCTTGAAAGATCTTTATGAGGGTAAAAAATGAGTATTACCCCTAAAAGAACCAGGGTATTGCTTATGCCTAAAAACCCTGGGTTAGGAAATTATTCATTAACTTTGGGTTTAATTATTATTTGTAACCTATGATCCAAAATTTAAAATATCCCTCTAGACCATTACCTTTACCCATAGGTAGGGCTCAGAAAAAACATCGGAAATTTATGAATTTTCAGTTTATCGACCCAGAAACAAAAAAAAAAGGTTTTGTGGATTTAATGTATAAATCAATACATTAAAACTAATTTTCGGATTTTTTACAAGTTTATAGAGTTTTAAAAATAAAATTTGAACTAAAAAAGATTCAATTTTGCGCAGTTTTACGACATAAGGGTTTCTTGTGTATAACAATAATATGTAAAAATTGTATATAATCTATGTATTTAAGTAGCATTTATTTGCAACTTATATACAGTTTTAGCATTTCCGATACTTTTCCGATGTTTTCCGATTTTTTTACCCCTTCTTTTTCGATGTAAATTCCGACCCTACCCATAGAAGATACAACCAAACACACATAATGAATACTATTGCAACTTTTAAAATCTAAAAAAAAGTCAATTGCGTTTAAATGCCATGAACCATAATAATTTTTAATGTTTAAAACTTATTGCATAAAAAAAATAACTAAATAAAATTTCGCTTTCAATCTTTTTTTTGTCAATACTGCTATTCTAATTTTATTTTTTTAGGGTTCAATAGTTATCGCCTTTTTATATTCTCTTAAAATATAGTTTACTAAATAAAAATTTCATTTACCATTTTAGAACATGTAAAATATGTAATAAAAGATACAGCATAATATTAATAACATTCAAAATATAAGATATCAGTAAACTGATTATTCTAAAAAATCATTTACTAATTCTGTAGAAGCATTTAGCAGACAACAAAACGAATAATGTTCACTTACGCAGGGCCATTTTTTTATTGTTTTTAGTTGGTAAAATTAGTTCATTGATTAGAATTTAGTTGTGTAAGATATATAACCGTAAGCGTCTTGTTCCATAATCAACTCAGTCTGCTGCATCTTTGTCATCTGACTATAAAACTAAAAATAATATCCTTACTTTTTTCATTATTGTTTTATACGATGTATAAATTATATTAAAAACTTATGTTTTTAAAGACAAAAAATTTTCTTATTGGTTTTGTTTATTGATTTATTATTTTTCATTTTTTTTGGGTTATGAACGGCCATCTTTATATCTAAAAAAAGAATTAATCTCTACAACAACGTCGATTACATCTAATTGTGTATGATTTTTATTTTAGAGGTAGATTTTCATATAATAATCCGGATTTTATAGACAAAACTTACATTATAAACTTTTGAAATATTCGTTGTATACGCATAAATAGTTTTTTTGTGTAAATAAGATAGTGGATTATTTTTCTGCAAATAAAAAGGAAACGATATTTTAATGCAGGTAAAGTTTTTATCACAATCATTTTAACCCTTAAATAAATTGGTCAGAGTAAAAAGGTTATTATTTTTTTTTAAAAATATTAGACATATTTTTAAAAAGTATTTGCTGTGCCACAAAACAAATAAAATTGCATCATTTTAATCATCAAAAGATAATAGCGGATTTGACGTATAAGCTTAAATTACATAGAAAATCCAAATAAATCATTTAAAATAATTTTTTTTTTTTATGTAAAGCCCAATTTATTAAAAGTGCTTCTGTAGGTAATTTATGCGCTATCAAACAAGTACCCAGGAATTTTGAAGAAAGGTCTGTCATTTTTATACATATAACTACAGTAGTGTGCGAAAATTTAGCCCAAAAGTCTTGCAAAATTCAATGTCTTAATTTTTTACAGTTAAACCAGCATATACCAAATACATATTTATGATCAAAAGATTTTTTTACACAGATTTTTGAAAAAAATTTGCGTAAAAAAATTTTCGACAGAAAAAAAAATTAAAAAAAAAATATATGTACAAAATGTTTTTTTACAAACAAATAATGAGCCAAGGGGGACTAATTTTTTGTAAAAAAATTAAGACACTTACAATTTTTTAGACACTTTTGGGCTAAAATTTCGCACACGACTGTATCTAACAAAACTTTTATTTTGGCTATTTAAAGCAATATTTACTTTTTTTGCCAAATTTTACTTAAAACTTCTTTATTAAGATTTCAAAAATCAGCATAATAAATACACAAAGAAAAACCCTCCTTAAATTCAGGCGTGAACATTTTTTATGTGAGGGAGGTATTCTCATATACCCCCTCTAGGTACGCCAGTGAGAGCTACAGTGATATACCCTGGAAGTTTCCTTGACCAGGGCTTTATGTTGTTTTGGTTTCCGGATAAAAGGGCTTAAATAAAAGGGCCGAAAATAAAAGGTCAAAAAATAAAAACAGGGCCGATAATTTTTTAGTTTAAAACAGCGGGTCCGATTATGGTATGAAAATATAGGCGGGTATTTTTTTGGTCTTCTCTCCATAATGGCAAAATATGGCAATAAAAGTAGTATAAAAGTATTAATGTACCAAACCGTAATTAAGCGCTTAATTTATATGAAAATATTTTTCGTAAAGATTATAAAAAAGAATTTTAATAATAAAATCAGTTTTTTAGCCTTTACTTCGTTTACATATCTGTCAACGAACACAGTTTGTACTATGGGTATTATATCTTTTTTACATTTTTACTCTAATGCAATATTAATTCTACTTGACATATCTGTGGTCGGATATTTTTCGGATTCATATTAGGTTTTGTTTTATCGGTTTATTATTGTACAGATTCACTTAAAAGCGGTAAAATATATAAACATTATTTAAATTCTTGTTGATGCCTAATGCATCAGAATATCTCCTGGGGACGCTACAAAGGTTACCCGAACAAAGGAACAGGGTCGATTCGCGCTCTGGCGTCGCTTCACGCCTGGAGCGGAATTCTACCCTGAGACTGAAGCGAAGGGCCTGAGACTTGATGCAAAGCATCAAGTCTAGTTGGGTTTATCGGCCCCAGCCGATAAACATAGTCCTCCGCAGGAGCCGAAATTTTATGTATAATTAGCCAAAAAAGGAAATATTGCTCTGGAATGTGAATTTTAATATGTAATATAGCAAATGATCTAGGAAAAACTATTGTTCCATAAAAAAGGTATATAAGAAAATAATTTGTAAATAAATAAGTACTTTTTCAACATGTCTTTTCCTCCGCGTAGAAATAAATTCTCCAAGAACACCAACTTATCCGACCATTCTAATTTATCATAAAATAAAAATAACAAGAATGTGCAAAGTATCGAAAAACTGCTGTATCTAGAGAATGCAATCCCGGGATCCGGGATCCATCGGGATTTATTATTTTTTTTATACGGGATTGATACAAAAAATATACAGGACTTTTGGCCTGTAAAATTGTATTACAGAATGATGCTTTGTTATTGTGTACTGTTAGATGCGCAATACTTCATATTTAGTAAGCGAAACAAAATGTATGACAATTTTAGATTTTACCAGGTAATCTCTAACTTTCGCTACAAAAACAATGTTGAAACTCTAATGATGGCCTTTTTTACATAATACTCAAGTTTTGGTTATATTTCCGCGTTCCAAATTTGACCAAACATATTTTTTAAACTTATTTCTATACCTTTTTGTTCCTAAAGAACGCCCCAATCATCTAAAACGGTATACTATTTTATATCGACATGTTAAGAGTGCACATTATATCTAATGATTATGTTTAGCTGAATGGGTTGTTTATAGGGCTGAATGTCATGCATTTTGATCGTGTTATAGGTACCGTTGAAGAAATGTAGTCAAAATACTTGTATCACTAATGCACAAAAAAAATTATCATTTGCAAAGACATTATATAGTTATAAATTGTTTTTTGTATTTTGTTAAGCTTGTTAAATAAAAAATTAAACTTTTTTTTCCTTAAAATTTTTGCATAAAAGATAAGGCTCTTAATTAAAAATTTATAATCCCGACAATCAACGGGATCCCGGGATTATATATTTATTGAATATCGGATCCCGGGATTCTTAAAAAACTGATCCCGTTGCCCTCTCTAGCTGTATCGCATCCATACAAAATTTTTATCTTGCAAAATTACTTGTAATTACAAATGCCTTGAGATCCTCATATTTTTGTAAAAGATAATTTATTACCTTACATAATATATATCAATACATACCTGTTTCTAATATATGTAAATTTACATCTAAAGATATGAAAAAAAGTTAACGATAAACAATACGGATTATTTCATGATTTATTAGTATTAAAAATATCAGATACCTTTTTTTAAAAAATTGCGAGTAGTTTAACTTAAAATGATTATTATAGCGTTTTTGGAACATATTTGTCCTAGCGACTACAGAAAACCATAAAATTAGTTTTATTATAATATATAGCAAAGACTCTTAAAAATAAAAATTTCGCTTCTCTTTAATTTTTTTGTTAATATTCATTTAACTATATTTTACAATTATATATTATGTTACATTTTTTGTTCTAGGTCGGCTATAATATGGAAAAAATATGAAAACATTTCCATCCATTATGGTCATATATTGTGTTGTCATTATGGTATAATTCCGTTTTTTTTTCGGAACCACTGGTTTAAAAAACAAAAAGGCCAAAAACAAAAGATCAAAAAAATATATGGTCTAAAAATCATTTGGACGAAAAAAATCTTTAACCCTAAGAATAATGCCCGATTTTTCTTCGGTACAATTAATTTTTAGACTTTTTGGTTTTGGTCTTTTTGTTTTCAGACATTTATGCTTTTAGACCTAAAAAATTGTGGCCCCCTTTTTTTTATTGGATCTTTTATTTTCGGCACTTTTGTTAAGGGCCTTATTTCTAGTAATCGTTGTTTTATAAACATAGATAGTGGTAACACGATTAATAAAGTCAAAAACTTATTGTTTTTTTTGTGAACTTTTTTTTAAAAAAATTTTAGAATTTAGAATGTTATCAGAGTTGTCATCGCACTGCACCGCAGCAAAGCACACCCGCACCACATGTCTATTTTTCGCACCCGCACCGCACCACGCACAAACCCTCTGTTTTCTATATATTATAGACACAATAGAAAGTGATTCAAAACATCACCACCCAAAAAAAAAAACAAAATTGAAAAGGGTTTTGGTGTTTTCGGTGCGTACGACCACAAATTGAATACTGGAAAAAATACAAATACTAGTTTTACATTTAGATTTATTATGATTATTTAGATGCTTTAAAATACAAACCTAAAAAAAAAATTGCCTACGTCTGGCTAGCTTTTAACTATAGCAGCGCATAATTGGCATTTTTTTAGATAGTTTCCTTGTTTTTTATACATCAAAATTTACATATAGTCGTCTTGCATAAACTTGTACTTTTTTTACATAAAATCTATTTTTTAATAGTTGTTTTTTTTGGTGAGGTCTAATTAATTGCATAACTATATATCTAGTTTAATTATGTATTCGTGTTTTAATTTATATATTTTTCGTTTTAGGTTGCGTTTGTGTTATTTTTTTTGATATTTTTGAATAAAATATGAGGCTTGCAGTCGATTATGTGTCCCGAAAATTTTGCTAAATACAGGAAATCTTTAATAAATCGTTGGTTGTATTTTTTTAGTCCTGTAAGCTTTTAGTTTTAAAATTGTTTAAATAAAAAGATGTTTTTAAAATGTTTTACAACTACATAAGGCCCGAAAACAGCCAAATAAAAATAGTGTTTTAAGCAAAAAACTTTTTAAGGATTCTTTTTTTTTATTTTTAGATATTTGTTTTGAATGCGTAGCTACGGTCATAAAAAATAATTACCTTGTTTTTTACTGTTTTTCTTGGCAGCAATAGTAAATGTATAAACCAAAAAAAAATTCGTAAAATACATGCTTACTGCAGAATCATTATTAATAAGCAAAAGTTTAGTTTCAAAAAAAAAATACTGATGTATTGTAGAAAAAAAACGTTACTGTAAGCATCAGTATTACAATTTTATTTTACGGTTTAAATATAACCAACATATTTTTCTTTCAAACATAAAGCACAGCTTTGAACTCTACTATTTGTTCCAAAATCTTTATATACAGTAGTTAAAATATTTACTTTACCGTTTTTTATTCTTTGGCAACATATGTACTCTAATATTACATATAATTTGTTTTTGCTGTGATATTTACTTGGTTGCATGCAAATATTTATTGTTTATGCACAGTTATACTTTCTTAGTGTCTTTGAGTAATTAATCAATAACGATGTCTATAAAAGAGATATATTCAACTTTCAAACGTTCCTAATTGTAAAAAGAAAATATAAAAGCCCACGGTTTACTTTTGCTATATACTTTTAAGACTTTTACAATGGATAATTTATGTTTAGTTCCGAAAATTACTTTTTTTTTAACCGCTTAATAAACTTTTCCAACTATTAAAATGGTGCGGTGCGCACCCGCACCAGTGAATTTTTGAGCACCTGCACCGCACCGCACTGCAAATGGTGCGGTGCGCTTTTTTGGTGCGCAGTGACAACTCTGAATTTTATATCAAAATAATCTCTGCATAAAAAATACCCCACTTTAAATGCAGGCGCTACTTTTTTAAGCCCCCCCTGCCTCCCTGGGTACGCCATATATCACAAAAATATCCCCATTTTATACTCTTCTCGATAGAATAAGAGGAGTTACTGTTATTCGTATAAAAAAAACTGGGAGATCAGGCGTCATACTAAATATTTACGCCGCGAACATCTAAAATCCCAATTAAAAGGGGGTGGGGTAAGAAAAATAAATAATGCCAGAAGAAGCCCTTTATTTCATGTTCTAAAATTATAGAATATTAAAAACAAAAAATAATTAAAATAAAACGAAAGGTGTGTTCGAAAATCTGAACCCGACTTTTTTCGTCAAGTTGAATGGTCGTAAACATATGTATAAAGAATAAATACGCGTTAAAAGCACATAACAAAATTCTAACAACATGTAAGACGGTAAAATGAATTAGGATGTTTCTTGTGCAAAAAAACAATGGCAAAACGCTAGTTTATCCGCCCCGCCTTTTTTTCAAAGCGGATATTTATTTCCCTCACAAAGGGGGACAGCAACTGCACTTTAAAAAGTAAAAAGGAATCATATGGATTATTATATAATAACGATAATCAGACAAAAATAGACCCTAAAATCAATCTAGGAACAATTCTTCTGGCAAATTTAAAAGCATCGAAGCAAACAAGTGGTAGGTTAAAAGGTATTTGGTTTGTAGTAGGATTATTTTTAAAAGATGGTATCTGGATTAGAATTTAATAATATTTTTATGCAAATATTTAGTCGTAATCAGTTAAATTGAGACATATTTTACACCCTAAATTAGCCAGGGGGTCGAAACTACCGTTTTACTAAAAATATTATTTCAAAAATATTTACCCGCGGTCAAATTATCTAGTTTGAGCATTGGTATATAGGTAGCTTTTATGTAGACATTAATAAAAAACAATAATTAAGCTGTTATATTTATATGTTGCAAGTTTTAAAAGCTTTTTTTCAGACTAACAAACAACTTTATATTTCTATATTTTTATCCTCTATATATTTTATACAAATATTTTTAGATGGAAGAATTGAGGCTGCTTTTTTAAAATGAACTACTTGGCTTAATGCAATTAACAAAAGCAAATGAAGTTAGAGTTTCAGTCATCATATTTTTTAATAAAATTTGCACCCTCTTTCATCATTATATTAAGATTTTATTGCGCACCTAACATAAATTTTAGGTGTTCATTTCCGGAAATAGAAATTCATTGAAGCGAACTGGGGCATATATTACTATCTTACTATTATAAATATAATTAAACGTCTTTAAGAACGAAAAAACTAGGAATTCAGAAAGCCAACATATTATTCATATATTTAGAGTCTTTATATTATAAAATGCATTGATTAATAGATACAAATCATCCGCGTTGTTAGGTAAAAAAGCCTAGAACTGCGTTTTTTCTTTCCCATTATGTCTTTATAGCGTTTTGACGCGCGCTACGTGTAGAGCAAACGAATTTGAGCAAAAATGTGCCTTTAAATCTAAATATAATTGCTTGTTTGACACTTTTTTGATATATGAAACAATGATGGGAATTAATTGAAAGAAAAAGAATATAAAGAATGAATTTTTAAATAAATGGTATCATTTGGTTTTATGGTTTTCACTAAGAAAAATAAGCAATCCACCGACTCATCCAACACGCATGTTTAACATTATACTTAACATTCATTAATAGTAAATTAATCCTTGTTATTGTGTGTTTTATGCTTTACGTCTAACTTATTTTTGTTTCATTTTTTAGACATAATATATCCATAAATGCAAAAACGACAGTATATAGTAAAAAAAGTCAGTCTTATAGCGGGCACTAGGAGTAGGAATACTTTGCAGCAAAATGCAAAATTTATTTTGCTTTCTATAATATAGAAAAATAAAAATAGAATATATTAGTTAAAATTTAGTGTACTTTTTCTTTGCTTGAAATAAATAAATAGTAAGTATTTTATTGACTGACTAGATCTTAATTTTTGTTTGATTCTGTCATCTTTAAGGGTAGTAAAAAATAAATAAGCTAGTTCAAAAGATTTGCAGTGGTGCAAAAGTATAAAATTATGTTCAAGTAAAACCAACTAATTTTGTTAACGCTAAAACATAAGCATAAAAATAAAAATATGTTTTCGTCAAAAATACCTAGCCCTAGCGGGCACTCATAGATTTTATGTTAAATTTTTTAAAGTATAAATTATAGAAAATTGGGATTTTCATCTGCAATCCTTCGCTTAGGTACCGAAGATACATATATCACAGTCTAAAATGAGCATGTGATCTACGAAAAAATAA
Source organism: Agrenia bidenticulata (assembly GCA_034694785.1). Taxonomy (NCBI): domain Eukaryota; kingdom Metazoa; phylum Arthropoda; class Collembola; order Entomobryomorpha; family Isotomidae; genus Agrenia; species Agrenia bidenticulata. The sequence continues at coordinate 5,552 of JAQFYM010002171.1, read as the reverse complement.
AATTTTGCTGTTTTTTTTGCATCAGCAATTTTATGGGTCTAAAAGCCGCTACAAATAATTGTAGCGTGAATTTATACGGCGAATTTTTAATAACCTGCATTGGAAGGACGCCAAAAACAGTAATGCCTTCTCATCTGTAGAAGAACCCAATAGAAGAATTACCTTTATTTCATCGAAGTTGCATTAATAGTCGTCATGGTGTTTATTTGATTTGCTATGACTTTGCATCTAGTGTTTTATAATTTATCAAGAAATATCCCAAACATGTAATAGCAAACTGTGGGAAAGCCAATAAAACAAGCTGACATTGATCGGTATGCACTTCTTCATCTGTAAAATTTTTGGCCAAGAGAACATTTACTATCATAATATCAACTATTATCAGCACCCATTTAACAAGAAGCGAATCAATGTATATTTTGCATAAAAACCGAAAGAATTCAAAGAATGATGTAAATACTAATGATATAGATATGTAATAGAGACACTCCCTTAGACCATCATCTGTTAAAAATGTTGAAAAAATAATTCCTGCTCCATAAACATATATTAAATATCCGATAAACTTTAAAGCGTGTATATCCCATGTATAGATTTCTGAGTTGATAATATACGGAATGAATAATGCTATGCTGATGGCTGTATATAGAAAACAAAAAAATATTATAGTTAAATATGAAATATATTGACCCTTCTTACGGCAACTTTTGAACTGAAATGCATGGCAAATATCAGCATTCATTCTACTTTTAATATGTAATTTAACTCCTTTGTTTGCAGATGGATTCATTCCTTCTTCGTTGTCAGACATGATAAGCCCCTAAAAACGATTATTAAATTTATATAAAATGCAACTAACCAATGATAATTTAGATTTTATCAATGGATAAATGGGCTTATAGTGTAATAACGAATCGGTGAATAGTACATATGAATTAACTGCTGATATAATAAAATTAAAAACAACAGTTTTATATTATTGCTCTTTATTTGTTAAAAACTTAAATATATTGAAGTTAGTAAAATTCGTCTGCAAAGAAAAAGAAGAAAAAATTGTATATATTCTTTTAATTATGTTTGATTGTTTAAAAAGATGCAAAACATATAGATATTACTAGGAACCATTTAATAAGAATAAACTTATGACTTTAAAGAAAGATATTTTCGTATTTATTTTATAATATACTGAATAATTTTTAATCTATCAATATCTACACTAGTGTTCAAGGTTTTGCTAAAAAATAATTGCCATAGAATTATACGGCTATACAATATATTGCAATTTCTTATTCTTTTTCCTTCCATTGTTGTTTCATATAAGTTTACAAGCAAAAAAAACTTCATTTTTTTAAAGGGTGCAGAAATAATATTTAGCCGCAAGTAGTGTATTTTGAAAATACTTACAGTATAAAATAAGTTTTTTACGATTTCAATTTATAGTTTTTTTTCTTTGTTTTATTTAATAACTAAGAAAAAAATTTATGCGTGTGTGTTAAACAACAATTGAAAAATATAAATAAATGCGTAAAAATCATGTAAAACTATTTATTTTAAAAATAACATACTTATTTGGTTTTTTTTAAAAATCTATATTTTTTTAGTCCATTAAGAAAATAAAGTTTTATTGTGCCGTAAATGTTACAAAAAGAAAATGCATAAACAGACTTTAAGTAAAGAATCGTTTAAGGGAACATAATAGATTTTTAAGGCTTTGGTCAAAAAAATAAAAGTCGCTGTTTTATTTTAATTTGCTTTTTTATAATATAGTCTCTTTTTACATTTTTATATATAGGGTTTTTCGATCTATATCGACAGATATGCAATCATTCTCGACATAAACGCATTCAATATCTACGAATGCAATCAATATCGACGAAAGCCAATCAATATCAACATGATTGCAATCGTTATCGCCCAGGGCAATCAATATCGACATTGATGCAAACAATATCGACATTATTGCAATCAATTACGATAATAAGGCAATCAATACCGATATTGGTTCAATCAATATCAACAAAAAAAAATAATTTTTATACGACAAGTATTATCAGAAATATATTTTACTACAGATAAACACGGTTAAAGTATGGTAATGGTAATTTTATTGTGCCAAAAAAATTGCCCCTCAAAAAAATTAAAAATGAAAAAAAACAGGCAGGTATAAAATTTCTGTGCATATAAGATAAAAATAGAGCTTGGAAGTTTTTCTTTCATATTATAATTGACTTTTTTGGAGAATTCTTTAGGTTATATCCTAGCCAATAAAAGAATAACTACGCCATATGAACATAAATGAATAAATATCAAACTTTTTTTATACAACAATGTAAAACTTCGTGGTTAACGCAAAAATAATTGATATTTACTTACTATTTTAATGTAGAATAAGTATTGTTAATTGGGTAGAATGTTAACTGCAGGTTTAAAAAAAGACAATTGATATATGATGTAAAACGTCAAATCTCTATAATTATTTTTAAATGATCAAAAATTCTATACCTGTTTCTTATTTTTAAATTAATTTTTTTAGGGGGGGGATTTTATTGGCAACAAAAATTAGCAAAACCTACACTTTAACCGTGTTAAACTAGTTACAAATATATTTCTGTTAGTACTTGTTTTAAACGAAGTATTTTTTTTTCATTTTATTTATTTTTTGTCGATATTGATTGCACCAAAAGGGCGATATTTTTTGCAGTCATGTTGATATTGATTAACTTTCGTCGATATTGATTGCATTTCGTCGATATTGAATGCATTCATGTCGAGAATAATTGCAATTCTGTCGATGCAGATCGAAAAACCCTATATATCGTTTTTTCAATTCTTGTTTTATCATTGTTAAAACAAATATTATACACTTTCTATACCTTAATTTGATAAAATTATGTCTTCTATAACTGCAAAAATGCCATAGTAGAGGATAAACAACAAACGCTCAACAATAATATATCCATACAATATTAGCAATTTTGATACTGTTTTTTTTATTTATTATTATATTACTTCTATTTATTACTATCTAAATTTTTGAATTAGAGCTATCTATTTGTGGCAGAAAGTCCAAAATATTATTTTATAATATGTTTTAACATATAAAAAGCCGTTCCCCGCAAAAAGATTTACAGGATACTATAGTTTAAACTAAGTTTTTACACTTTTTAACCATGAAAATGGGAACCAATCAGTAGTTACCCGATCAGAACATTTATTTTATAAAAAAGATTAATATTATAGTTTTGCGGGCCCATTGGATTTTTTTAGCATATGTGAAATTTTTCTATATGCCACAATTGCTTACACATATTTGTTTCTCCAATAATTGTTAAAAGTTAAAAAAACAACATTTATATTGGCCGTTGCATATTTTATAAAGCAAAACACGTTAAATTCATATGTCATTTGTGCGTTTTTTTATGAAAAAATTTACACGTTCGGAACTTCCATTTGTATATTTTATAGGATGAAAAACTTGAAAAAATATGGTAAAATCATTTCCCCATAATGGAAAATAAAATTTAAACTTTTTTCATTCAATTTTATTTTTTTTCGAACATCCCTGATTTTTGGGACTGAATCATAGTGAATATAGGTTACATTGACATAGGCTAAGCATACATTTTTGTGTATTAGAAATATTTATATTTCTAGTTGGTTTTTTCCAGCGTACCCAAAAAAACAATTTAGTCTTTGTCTGTTTCCATTTCTATACAATACAGATATACTGTACGTTTATATGGACCGTTAACGTACATTTTATTTTATTTACTTTTTCTAGAATCGTCATTATTAAGTATGATTTATTATAATGCATTTGCTATACTCGTAGTAAAAAAAATGTAAATTTAGTGTATTTAGATAAGTTTAAAATAGTTAAAATATGCTTCTTCTTATAAAATTTTGGAGCGGTGCAGACAAAAAAAGCATAAAAACTAAAATATGCCTTGAATGGTAGTAAAGCGGTTATATTGTCATTTTTATAAATATTTTAAAATCTAATGTCATCCCTAAGTTTTTGTTTGATTTAAAGTGACACTATAAGTTCTAAAGTTTAAGTTGCATGCATATGAGTTGCACAAATTTTTTTTCTTAGAAACGCGCGTTTATATTTTCAAAAGTTGCATATAAAATTTTTATCTGTAAATATGACAGATAATTTTTTGTGAAATATAATATTATGCGTAAATAGTAAAACTTGTAAGTGACTATTTATGGCGTATAAGAAATCAAAAAGGTTTCAAGCGGTGAAAAATACTTTATTTTTTCGTTTTATTTTGTTATATAAATCTACAAAAAACGACCTCTTTCTATATCCAAAAAATAAAAATTACTGCTAAACAACTGTTAACTCGACAAAAAAAAACGACAAATAATAACAAAAGTATTTCTTCTCTTTATTTTAATCTAAAGTTTCTAATTTGTTTTTTGGGCACTTTCAAAAAAAATTGATATTACGACTCGAATAATGAGTGATTTCACTTTATAACCAATAAAATGTCTTTTAACATAATAATCGATAATTAGTCTGCAGAAAAGATGTACAAAGTCAAAAGTTGCAAAATATTTATTGCAATTTCTTTAAGCAAAAAAATTCTGCTAAAACCACAAACCAAAACCGTAAACATATATTTTAATATTATATTATATTTTTTACAGAATTTTTTATATTTTAAAACTTAAATATGATATTTAAAATTTCCCCGGTTAAAATGCGTATGTAAATTATACGATAACGTGCAACGCTTTTTTTTTATGCGGTGAAAATTACCTGGCATGCATATAAAAACTGTAGTGTATTTTATAATTTAAATAACATGTATGGCTTAAGATAAGCGTCGAAAGAGGCCACGACATACTTTTAACGCATCCGTTTAAATTTCCAAACGTGTATTATGTGTTAGAAAAAGCTATGGTTATCCATATTTACAATAAAACCTTTCAAGAAAAAATACCCAAAAGAGTCATATTTTACAAAATATATGCAAAAAAAAATGGGCTTTTTTAGCTTATTATCAACTTTTTTTGCCTTTCTAAAATAATATTGCTGACGAGCGTGCTTGATTACAATTTATGAACTTATAGTATTTGGGCTACAAAAAGTCAGAATTTAAAATTTATTTGGCTCTTTTTTTTTTGCAAAAAAGACATTTTTAAGCTGAATTTTTGACCAAAAACTAGTATAAAAACACGCCGTATAATATTCTATTATTTTGATCGTGATTGAATGCATCTTTTTAACAATAAGATTATCCGGAAGAAAAGTGACTGTTGAAAAACAAAACAGTTTTTTTTTATACATAGGTAAAATCTTGTTTAGTTTTAGTAAGAAACCTTTTTAAACACTGTTATTGGCTTTTGCCAGAAAATTGTTATAGGTACAATATCGCTTTTTGCCTGTGCATCTTATATCAATATGCATTAAAATATTAACTTTAAGATACATAACTTTTCAAATACATTATTTTTGTATTTATAAAAAATTTTGCTGTATTGTATTACGTCGCAAATCTATATTAACTACCCTTCGCATTTTTTATTATGTTCTAGGG
>JAQFYM010002170.1:0-25540 GCA_034694785.1 Agrenia bidenticulata | reverse complement strand
TGAGCCCCCCCCCCCCCCCGCCCCCTTCGTACTCGATTGCCTCTTGAGTCCTCAAAGCCCTGCATAACCCATAGCCTAAATGACTTAGTGAGTCCCTTTTAGGTCTATTAGCTTTATTGAGCTTTTTCTTAGACCCCCAGTCATGCAAAAACTGTTTTTTGGGGTCAACATCTACGCTTAAATGCTTTGTTGGCAGACTTAAACGAAAATATACAAGTTGCATAGAATTTATAATGTAGGAACAGTGTTTTATACACGACATCTGTACAAGATAAGTCTTAGTTATTGTGTTGTTTACAAAATTCATAAAAGTTTTCCTATAGAGTAAGCTACAGCCAAAGTAACATTTAAAAGGTCGAATATTGTTTTTTCAAAATTATACGTTAATGTATTTAGTAACTAAAAAATGTTATGTTTTTATTGTGATTAGTTTTTTGGATTTATATTTACCATGTTTTATTGCCAATATGACTTCTTAAAAAGTAAATACTAAGAGACAAAAAACCCACTGTTTTTATACCCGTTTTTCGTATTTTTTTAATTTTTTTGTTTTTTTTAGTTTCTTTATTGCTAATAGCTAGGGCAACCCAAAATCGACTAAAAACAGTCAATTTTTAGCTCATTTTTATAATAAAATAGCAAAACTGGTAATTTTGTACTAAAATAGGTTAATTATGCGCTTTTTGAACAAAAAACATTAATTAAACTTTTTTTCATGTCTTTGTGTAGTTAAGTAACTACCACAGTCGAAAAACGTGTTACTTTCAGAAGGAAAAAACTTACTTGGCAAAACGTGTATCGATACTTTGTATAGATAAGAAGTCAACTAATATACAATTTTAGTGTAGACACAAATCGATATAATTATCATGTACAACGGGACTTTTGTAACTGTTATTTTTTGTATGGAAATAACTTTTTTTACTAAGGAAAGCGCAAAGATATAAATATATATAAATACAAAATCGACATAAAAAAAAGGATTCTAAGGATTTTGTATAATTTTAATACCAGGTTAGATATTTTTGTATAACATAAACAAAATAAAAAGATAAAAAGACTAACTGGAAAGAAAAATTAACAAATGTTGCAATGGCAAAAATGGCAAATTTACCATTAATTGCTTTGGTTGCCCTACTAATAACTAATAAACTTTTAGATTATTTCACTATCTAGTTTCTTGCGAACAAAAATTAAAAAAAAATTGTTTTTGTTTTTTTTTTTATGTTGTATTTTAAATAGCATTTGTGATTGTAATACCTTGCGTCTTTATATTTTACATTTTTGAAAGATCTGTAAATCCGCTTAATTACCTATAGTCTGGAATATAAGCACTAGTTTAACTGGTATTAACTACACCAATGTTTTCTACTAAAGCCGTGTAACAAATGAAAAACTACCAACCGATCGGGTAGTGACCAGCCTTTCCATATATTTATAAAATGCATTTTTGAAAAGTATTAGTAGAAGCGGAATATTTCTTTATCTAGGAACGACAAAAATATAGGGTTTTACGCAAATTAAAAAAAATTTGTTATTATTACTTTCTTTGTTGTTCCGACTTTTTTGAATTGATTTTTTCGTGCGCAGTTAGTACGCGTTTAACTGGTTTTTGAAAACACAACTGGATTTGTTTACGCTTTTGACTTTTGTTATAATCACACGGGCTATAAGGATGGTGTTGTGAATATACAAGACTCTGTAAAAGCAATTTTTTAGGTGTTTGCCAAATAAAATATATCAAGCAAGTTTACGTATATTACTTGAGTTGATTATATTAGTATGTCGATATTATTGCTGTAAGCTTTTTACTTTATACGTTAATGTTATTGCTCATATAAGGTAGTCTTACGTAAAAAAACTTAAATGACTGCATAAAACACACACAATCGCAAAACCTGCTTTAATCTTACAGCAATAACAAACCCGACGTAAACATGCACTACTGGTTAGTTCTATCCACATCTGCTGGTTTTCCACAGGCATCATTATTCCATTTGTGAATACGCCATGCTTTTGGCATAAATAAAAATTGCGGTGTGTAATATAATTTGCCATTTTTCATACAGGTATAGTATCTAAAACAAACGTGTTTTTGATATATTAAGTAGCACTACAACATTTTTAAGTCGAACAAAAAAGTATTATTGTGCACTCCGTTAACAATTCAGAATTACAAACTATAGATTTATGTTGAATGATATTTTTTTACTAGATAATACAATTCACGTTATAAATGTATTGTGGCTTTAAAAATCTGTGTTAATTGTATCGTGAAAACATACGTATTGTTCTAGGATAAATACTTACAATTTTCTTAATATTTTTTGACTTTTTTTATAAATTACGTTTTTTTTATGTTTTTTAGGTGATTATTTGTCTGACTCTTGACTAAAAATGCCTGCTGACTTTGTTATAGTATCTTTTTATTCTATATTTTTTTTTGACGCGTTGTTTGTACTATTTTGTAACTCGCTAATCAGTTTAAAAGTGTTGCATAGCAAATATGAGTCTTTCATAAATGCGCCAATAAGCAAGTGATAATTACTACAATATCATGTATATACTAAAGATAACAACCATGGTAAGTTGTTAAAAGAACATTCTTAATAGTTGTGTAGTGACAGTTATTCAGTAGATTGTCGCAATGGTCTTGTGTACTTTACGTTTTATTTTGTAGTTATATGACGTATTATAGATAATTAAACATGTAAATGTATAGGTTCAAGCAACTATTTTTACACTTACTTTAGAAACGATTACAATTCATCTCAACATTTATTTATATCAAAAGCATAGATATTTTAAACAAAACAAAAAAAACGTTATTGTTATATTTACCATCTGAAATAATATGGCAACTTTTTTTTGTACGAAAATAGATCTTATGTCATAAAGTTAAATATGTTTGCAAAGTAAAATTTTCAGTCAAGAATTAATATTATAAAACTTTTCTTACTACTGGACCGTTTTCTTTAAATGTATCAGGATACCATTCTTATGTAAAAATCCTAATGAGGGAAATAAAAAAGCCAAAGTTACGAATTTCTTTACTTTTTCGTGCAAGTTTGTATGTTATGCAAGCAAAAACAAAAAAGCTTAGGTGTACCTTGGTCAATCTACACAAGCATAAATTTAATAAGTCTAAAAATTTTGTAAAAATTAAATTTTATTTTTCACTATTATATCGTGTATTTTGTTGTTTAACCCTGATTTTTTACGATCGGCGAATGCAATATAAGACTTGCAAAATTCTATTGCTTCACGGCCCGGGTCGCGTTTGCCAGATGCATACATTATAGTAAACTCGCGTTACATCTCTAGCTTATACAATAATACATGCCCGTGGTCATGAAAAGACCTGCAAAAAATGAATGATAAGCTAACCAAGTAACAAGCTTTACATATTTCGCAAATGCGAGGTATTATTAAACATAAAAATTTTAGTATTTTGCTAACAAGTTCGATATCATTTTTTTACTTTTTTTATACTACACAAATTACACGTATAAATTAGTCTAGGATTTTTTGAGTTTATAAAAAACACATACAGTGTAGTTGCTTAAACTTCCATTTATTGTTAAGAACATATTTTTTAATCTTCAGACCACAAAGCAATTTATTTTTTTCTAGGCCTCATGAACATTTTCAAATTGCTTTTGCATAATAAATAACACAAAACTAAAAATAAAAAGGTGTATTTGTATATATCCGTATTATGCAGTATATTTTACATATCAAAAGTTTTTCTAAGTACTTGTTTTAACCGGGCATAAAAAAAAATTTTTTAAAATAGCACAAAATTACTTTAATCTGTCATTATATTTGAAATTCGCGCAAAAGATATATGAAAAAAAATGTCAGAATAGGCACATAGCGGTATTTGACAACAAATATATTAATTTGGCATCTTTTAATACTTGTAATCGCCTGATAATGCACAACAAAAATTACGCCAAAAGAAGAAACTGTTATCAGTAAGGACAACTCAACACTGTTCGCACAATTTTGGCATTAACAATCTTGACAGCAAACTCCTTTTTTCTAAAAGTGGTGAGGCAGGTGCACACAAATGATCGTCTTAAGCAATACAACAGCAAGGGGTGGCATATAAAGCTTGCGCCTGGACAGCATACTTTTTTGTTCATACAAATTGTAAGAAGAGATGCCCAAGACAAAAAAGCAAACAGAACGTCAAAGGCTACTTCAAATGCAATAAAAGGCTTTTTTGCAATTTCCATAAAGTTATACCACAGTCATATATGTAAATACGCGTGTTAAAGCTGTACAGGATTATACTGATGGCTAAGTCAAAGACCTCTTCGAATGTTTCAACAGCTTTGCTAACCTAAAAAAAATGAAGAACAATTTAGGTCGGTATTCATTTTCGCGAAGGAATTGCACCGTTGTAACTAGTGCATTGCAAACGCCATACAGACAGATATAAAACGAACTTATTATTAGCGCAACGTGCAGAAAACCAGGCATTTATTGTACAAAGCACAGCATGTACAAGGCATATAGTACGGTCATAATATTTAGAACATTATCGTTTCACATAAAATCGACAGTTTCCAAAAAGGCAAAATAAATGCAAAGCATGACAAAAAAAAAGACAACATTGTTTTTACTATGCCCGTTGGACTCTACATACTAAAATGGGTGTATAAATATTTTTTTATGCAACCACGCAATGTTTATCCGTCGGTTTGTTGCTTAAGCGTTTTTAATTTACGCTCGTGGTGCTTAGTTATACAATTAAAACCAGCTAAATGTGTATTATAAATAGATAAACCAACCTAACTAGTAATAAAAGTTAAGACATACACATCCAATAATCAATGTAATGTTTTGTTTGTCAATCTTAATATTAAGAAAACAATAATTATAACAGCAATACGGACAAAAACTTATTATATCTCATTTGTTAGGATTGTAAGATTGCTTAAAAATGAATCAGTTTTCTTTTATAGTAGTAAAATAACAAATACAACCACAACAAAAACTAGACTTCCTATAATAAATAAAAAACAAAGCAAGAAGAATACCAGCCTATATATGCAAAACGTTTATGTTATGAATTGTTCATTTTAAGTAGTGTTACAAACCCTACTACCGGTTTAAAAAACTGCAGCTTTGATAATTCTAAAAGCATAAAATCGTAAATACGGTTTTTAAAACTTACTCGAAGCTGACGCTGAGCCGGTTCAGTCACCACGTGATTATATGTATCTGTAGCAATCATACAAACTTTTGAGTAAAAAAAATAAAAATCGGCTTCTGTTGCGACAGGCTAGATGCTGGATTTCATCCATATATCATTAATTACGCACTCGTTCGAAACAAAGAAAACACAAGTTTTTTACATTTTTAAGCGCCTAGTATAGTGCCGCGATAACTGTATAACAGCCTTGTCCTATTACAAGTTACTTGCAGCAATATCTAGACAGTAAATGGCTGCTGAGTTAAAAGAACCCGTACTTTGTAATGGAGTGCAGTCTTCGTAAGCATTTAAAATATCTACAAAACACAAAGGCAGCTAGTTGGTCAACGACTGATAATTCGCACTTTTTTTTGCATGTTATCATATAAAGATGGAATTTACAGTTTTGTAAATATTCAGGGGACTGTGGGCGTTTTTAAATAGCTTTTGTCAGAATGCACACTTCATATAGATGGTTTATATACAGCCGGTTTACACAAACAACGCCTGCATCGTTCGACGTATATAAAAACAGGACAGCGTTATTCAGACACAAAAAAAAGATAAAACAGTAAAAAAAAAGCAGGTGCAAAGCATACCAGAAAACGGTTTCTCCTTAGTCTAGGCCTGATTATTTTTAATGTTTGGTAATGGGCGTTTACACGTTTACAGTCTGCTTTCAGCGCATATGGTTAACTGTCCGTCTTCTTGGCGTTCCTTTCTTTCGTTTGTACTGTGCAAGAAATGATACTGTAAAACAGTAAATAACAATACAAATGCAACGTGCTAGACGTAATTGAGGTAAATACAGTAAGACAAGCGTAGGTTTACTACTGGTCTACTAGTTAATGATCGTAAAATACAAAAAACAATTGGCAAACACTTAAAAAAAAACCATTCGTTTGTTTTGTATTTTAGTCACTATCACAAATAAGTACACTTTTATACAAAGTTTTTTTTGCAACAGAATTTGCATTTTTTTACTAGTTTTTATATAGTTTTGTAAAAATTATGGATTTTTAATAACTGCAAAAATAACACATTTTTTATATAAATACAAAAAAAATTAAATGAATAAATAAATCTATAATAAAAAGTCAACTACAAATGCAAATGCTACGTTATGTACATATTAACTACTGTATGTGTATTCAGCTTAAAAAACAAGTAATTTTACTAACTGTTTATATTGCCACTTACAGAAGGCAATTGTTTATTTATGGTATGACCTGTACACATCTAGAGTTTATTTATAAACCAAAGTTATTTTACAATTGTAAAAAAGATGTCGTGTATTAGCGGTATTATTTTTTTTGGGCGTATTGAACAATTTTTTTTTTGATCTTTATGGTACAATTTTTTATAATGCAATTGTGTGTAATTTCGTCTTTTACAACATTATGAAGATCGGTTATGCTAAAAAAACGTTTTTATATAGCAATATCATGTAAACTGCGTTTTTTTTTCGGTTTTGATTGTCCATTGAAATTATCTACGTCGTTAACTTAAATCATTATTTTGCGCAAATCGATTTATATATTAAGTTTCAAAAAATGTGTTGCAGTTGAAGTATAAGGAAAAAACACGCACTACATAAGAACAACCGAACAAAAAACCAGGTCTTCATTCGCCAGGTATCAATAGCGTTAAAGCTTTTAAATATCCATGCGCATAAAATTGTACAGGCTGACTTTGACCCTTTTGAATTAGTTTTTAATATGAATACAGACTAGGTATAGAATATTACAGATAAAATATAAAAACTTGGAAAAATAAAAAATGAAATGTCATTTTTTTTTAGGTAAAAAACATAAAAACATTGACGTGACTTTTTAAGAATCAATAAATATATTCAAAACATTGCCAATAAAATAGAAAAGATTACGATTTGACGAAAAAAAAGGTCAATTTAGAACCCAGTGCGTATGCATGTATTAAAATGCATTATGGCTTGTAATAATGCCCGCATGTGGCGACGAAGTAAATACACAAATTGAGATTTTACAAATTTAGATTGGAAGTGTTTTTTTGTAGATAATAATTTGTAATGTACTTACAAACAAAAAAACACATAATGATTGTATTTAAAGTTGTATAAGGTAATAAAACTGCAAAACATAAATGTCCTGCAATTGCTACAAGTGCTCGTAGTTTACAGCTGTATACCTGTGACCGCGAGTGTCATCTTTTACGGGTTGATTTTCTTACGTTCTAGCGGCCGTGTCAAGGCGTGATCTATTATATTATGCAACCTACAATGTAAAAATCCTTGTCTTGATTGTTTTTTTACTGCAGCTTACACTTTATACATAAGAACACATAATAGTCCACCTCTTTGTAAATTTTGGCAAATAAAAACAGAATTGAGAATATTTGCGCTATTAAAAAGTATTGCACGGATTTACAGTAGTTCATGCAAAAAAATCAATAGATTTGGTTTTGAAACGTCGCAGGGCATATAAGTCGGTATTTTGTTATATGGAAAGCTTCATATTATGCAACAACTATCAGATATATACATAAACACTCTGGCTAGCAGGTTGATGTGTCACAAGGCGGATCAATAACAAACATTACGCCACTGGCTACCTTTAAAGAATAGGTGAAAAGAAGCCAATATGCGTATTTAGCCGGCAAAAATCGCTTTTAAAAGTACATTCTACTACGCTTACAGGAATAACAAGATAAAGGTTTTTTATAGCTAAGAACAGCATTTTTTCAATAGTGAGTTTTCTTGGAATTTGCTGAAATACGACTTTCTTTTACTTAAAATACAATGTAGTCCTATAAAACTGCTAATATGGTCTACATGGAAATATTTCGGCGTCGCAAGACGCTTTGGGAGAATTTTTTAGGATACATACAAAATGAGACTTGCTGCTGATTTGGATTTTATCTGACATATTAAACAGTAAGAAACTACCTTATCAGTACATGTCGCAGTTGCATCTTAAACGCGACTAGTAATACATAATATACCAAAAAATACAAGATAATTAATAAAATGGGGTAAAGCCCGTTAACAATGCATGCCCAAAAATGCCCATGCACGGGCCGCCTGGTCCGTCTGCCAACCTGATATTTCTTTAGCTTGGCATGATGGGTAGAATAAAGTTAAAATTATTGTGTTTTATAAATTGCAGTTACCACACATTTGATGCTTTTACAAGTTCTTAGTTAGTACGTTATAAAAAACAGATAATGTAAGAAAAAACATATATTTTGCTTTTTGTCTTGCATAAAGAACAAACATAAAAATATGGCTTCATGCCATACATGGCCCCCATGGGGACACAGGCTTTCATAATTATTGTACAATACAATTTGCTATAAATATAACATATACCCCCTTTTACCACACAAAACTGTAAAAACAACTTTTTTATTTGTATAATAGTTACAATCATTTCGTCACTAATTGATTGTTTTACAAACTTTCATTGATTTCCTAAAATAAAGGAGTCTATAAAAACCACTGATAGTAGAAATAAAACCCAAAAAAATTATAGAACATTATTATATTGTTCGCAAAATATACATTATCCCGTAATTAGTTACGAGTTTTACTATCTATATAAAAATTATTAACTAAAAACATACATACACATTAGATGATTTTAAAAAACATTTTTTTGTAGAGAAGAAGCATAAAAAGACATAAATGTCTTTTTAAGCATTTTATTTGTCAATTTTTATTTGTATTTGACATTTTTATATACTGCTAAAATGCCTTATCTCTAATTTTTTTGTAAAAAAAACCTTTTGCAGTATAATACGTGCCCATGAGCAACACAACCCTGTATGAAGTTTATTTTACAAAGACGTAAAATATATATTGAACTTGCTTTTTAGTAAATTTACTGTATGGCAAATGCAAAAAAAAAAAATAAACATAGTTGCAAAATTTAACTATTTAAACATGAAGTTTTGGGTTTAAAGCCTTTTATATGAGTTTTTTACATGCAATAACACATGTAAAAAAGTTTAAGAGCACATACTTCAAAAGGATGTCAAAATTCAAGTTTTGATATTTATTTACATTTTTTATATGTTACTACTGCCTTGTTTTTGCACATGTCATTTACCACTATAATAGCCATAATATGGGGAAATGACAAAAAACCGGACCTCATAATGTGGCCATAGTATATTCGGACCGTTCGGTTGCAGTAGAAAACTTTTCTGTGTATAAATATATATTTCTTGGGGTTTTACCGCTTTTCCTTATTAAAAGAATATAATATACAAAAGTCAGAAACGTAAAATATTCTTTAAAATATCTAATACTTCTGTTTTTTTTCATGGATCTTTAATGTTTCTAAAACCTGTTCTACAAAAAATAGTATGCATGATAAGGTCGGAAAAAACTAAACCTAAACATAAGAATTTAAAAGAATTTAATATTTGGAACATTGGAGTAATTGTGCTCGTATGTTTTTGTATAATCTCTACAACGAACTTTATGATATTAAAGCAACTGTAGTAATCAATTGTTATTGGACTTTTTATATTATAGGATAACTCTTATCCTAAATGTAAAAAGGCTAATGTAAATTACGGATAATAAAACACATGCATTGCATTGCCATTGACATGTGTACGATGTATAATACTATAGTGTAGGACGCAAAATTTTGCTCATCAAAATCATTTCATAGTTTTATTCACCTTATTTGCGTACAACATGTTCAGTTTTACAAAAAAAAAAACGGGAGTTGACAAAGCTTGTGCTTCCGCCTAAAATATACCAAGCCCGGCCGCCTGAAGAAATAGGTCTGAGCCACTCGGACTTCACCCCAGCTAATAAACAATAATTTATTTATTGCAAGAAAACATGTAAAATACACTTCTAAGAAAAAATACAAATGTATGTTGGGCACTGTAAAGCCAACCGCTTACACTAAAAAAAGCAGTGGCATATATGCAGGTTTACACTGTTGTTTTTATGAGAGGGTATTTTCTTTATATATTATAAAATTTTTTTCACCATGAAAAAGGTCATGCTCCCTTAAAGGTTTCGGCAAACTGTTTCATTTGGCGTTTTTGACTTGTTTAATAGACGAATTACAAAAAAGTGATTGCGATACTATACAGAGTAAACACAACCTGAAATTTATATATTCTAAAATTGCGGATTTATGCATTAAAGTTCAATTCACCTCACAAACCTCTTGCCAAATTACTCGGTATAAAACCGGTACACCGTGCGTACTAATAGTGTACAAACTGCACATACTGCGAACGCGACAGAATTTCGTGCGAAATAACAGCCTACTAACTATAAAGTGATTTGCAAATAACTACAGAATAAAAAAACGTATTTGATAAGTGCTGATAAAATATTTTGTGCAAGCCATGCGCGATATGCGTTATATTCAAAGCAAACTTATATTGTAGTTTAGATTTTACGCGTATAAACATAGTCAAATCGTTAAGAGAAAGTAAATTATGTAGTTCTACACTAAGCAAAAATAGATAAGTACAGCAGCAAATGCTTCTGTTTATATATGATAGTATAAGGAATATTAGATGCGATAAGGCACGCATAGTCTATATGTTGTTTTAGATTAAAACAGGGTTCAAGGATGTTTTACTTGCATTTTTACATGTTTATATGACGTATGATTGACTAACAACATATTTGTTTTTGCGCGATTTAAAATTTAAGAAAATGATATAACGAAGTATAAAATACGTCGGTTGCATCACAAAGTAGCCTTATAGCAAAATATTTTGTTTAAATGGTTTTAGATTGTTGTTTGTATTTTTAGATTAAAGGTTTAGCCTCTAGCATTAAAACATTTTTTAAAAGCATTTGCTGCGAGCTTTATACAATGAAACACGCTTTGTTGCATTGGTAGCCGCAGCAGTTACTATAAACATACAAATACTTATAAAGATATGCGTATGCAACTGTAACAATATTTGCAAGGCAGGCAAGTTCACGTATAGTCAATAGAAAAGTATGGTTGTAACTGCCTACAGATTGTACTGTTTATTGCTTTTACACCGTGTAAAAATTAAGGCCTACTGAAACATTAGCTATTATATTTTTAATTTAGGATACCCATATATCATGCCGTAAAATAAAAATACCAGGTCGCAAAATACTAGAAAAACAAAAGTTTTCTTCTTGAAGAACATAAAAAAACGTTGTATTTTTATAGATATAACTTTAATATAATCATTAAAAACATTTGCAAACATTAAAATAAATTTTTGAAAAGGTACATGTTAGAAATTTAATGTAACATTGATAAAATTAAGCTACAACATAAACCAGCTCACACTGATTATATTAATATGTACATTTTATTTTCGTAAATGAGTTGTACGAAAATTCTCATCTTTGAAAAGAATACAAGATCACACATACAATGATAAATTAAAAACAATTGACTAAGTTAGTACAAAATTTTTGTTGCATTATAAGTTGAATTATGTATTAGTTAGGGTTTGCCAATGCTTGTAGTTAAAAAAGGGATGTTTAAAAGATCAACAAAAGAAACAAAGACATATCTTAATCTTTATTGGATGCTACATCAAGCGATTTTATCCGGTCATTTCTACTAAAAACACGTATTTTTTGTATATTCTTTTTATTAAAATAGTTTAGTTTTCAGCAAAAGTCTTTTTGTAAAGCAAAAAATTAAAAATATATACAATAAAATAAGTACCAACGAAAAACTTGTGTACATAACTGCTTTTTCTGGCTGTGCCACAGTTATTTTGTGCACCGCTTCACCAACTGCAATTTTTTTCTCTGGCATATTGTAAAAAAAACAAGAATAATGTGTATCGATACTTAGTAAAAATATTATAGCAAACAGTTTACGATTTCTAGGTGATTTTTTTACCTTTTTGTTTATTATAATATTTTTAAATTACAAGAAAAATAAAAAAAATATATTTTAAAGACAAAGGGGCTATTGTTGTACAGAACGACAAAATTATGGCACTTTTATCTTTACTCAATATGCATACATTGTAATGAAAATAACATCATTGAAATTAAAACGAAAAATCGTAATAAACGCAACTTTTACAACGCCCTTTTTTATTATTGTGCCGATTTGATATGTAGTTTGCCTAAAATGTGTATTGGACAATTTTTTTGTATATTTAGTTAGTATTTAAAAATTCTAATTATCCAATTGATATGGAAAAGAATGCCGGTTGCAAAATAAGATAATTGCGCTAGATTGGTTTTTTCAATGATAAACATAAGAATTTATGGGAACACCAATGCTTAATTTTTTTTTTATTGCTGACAAGGTTTCCACTAATTCTAAAGGATTCAATGCTACTTAAAAAATTAGTTAAGGTTTTCATAGAAAAATGACTCACAGTAAAAGCAGCATCTTTGTTTATAATACAATCGATTAAGTTGGACATAAGAATAACTTGAACACGATCGATTGTATTTTTACGCAAAAAAAAGGTAAAATAAGTAAAATTATTTATTTTTTTACAGTGGTTATTACTACGCAATCTTTGGGCAAAAGTAATAAAATTAAAACAAAAAAATTTGTAATTCTGGGCTTTATTTTTTTTAACCACCTATGACGAGTTAAAAGTATAGAACCCAAAGCTAAAGAGACTGCAAGAAGCATATATCAAACTTTTAAAAAAACAAATTCGACAAAGGTAGTTGAAAAACACATTGATTTTTTTTTTTTTCGATCTTGTATTGATTGATGTCATTGCACAGAATTATACAAGAAAATCATTTACGAATAATCAGCAAAAACGCAACAATATTTTTGTGAATAAAAGCACAACATCACATTGCAGAAAGCGGGCCTAAAAAAAACTACAATTTATAAGTATTACAATTCAAAAAGTACACCGACACAAGTCAAATATTTTTATTTAGAAATACGGTTCTATTCATGAAGACCCACAAACACATTGAGGTTGCAAAAATAAACAATGTTTTTGCCGATATGACTAAAATTATATAAGATAAAAAAAGCGGTACAATTTAGGGGTTGGTTATTATTATTGATTTGACAAAAATAAAAAAAAAAGAAAAAGTAACCTGACTGGTGTATTAGTTTTTCTTCCTAATTGAAGACTATCTTGATAAATGAATGGCATGTGTTGGATCTTTAGACGTTGATTTCATATAAAATCATTTGATGTTTTTAGGATTTAATTGCTTTTTTGTACATTGATGTCGTATATGCTATTTGCAGTAGATGTTTTTGTTAGTATGAAACAAAATTACAATTACTGTGTAATATCTTACGCCTCAAAAAAAAGCCTAAAATAAAAACTGAAAAATTTAACTGTTCTTTTGTGTACAAAAGAAAAGCTGAAAAAAAGTACGTTGTGTATTTTTGTTAGCGTGACAATAAGAAACTGGCTGTTTTTTTACGCTTATATGTTTAATAAAACGTGGTTTTTTTACAATTAAATGTTTATGCTTGTTGTCTGCAGCGTATTATAAATTTTGAATATTTCTCTTACTACCCAAAAATAATGCTGCAAAATCTAATTTGGGTTTCTTGTTACAGAAGCGAATAAGAGAGAAACCCTGCAACTATTTAATGTGATGATGATCAACAAAATCCCGTATAAAGGTTTTTTGGAAGAGGGCTTGGAAGCTTTCGATTTATTTGTCTTAACCATTGCAAAAGATGCAATTTATTTGTTCATACGTGTATTTTTACACATTCATTTATCAATAATGTCACATCAATCGATCTTATCTTTCATTTATCATTTGCAAAGTGTCATATTTCAAATGTAACTTTTGTTTATTCCTCAACTGTACCTTTACTATACCGTTCTTTACTCATATAACAAAAATTAAGCTGCGAACGACGTATCTCGGCAAGATCTTTAGTTTGCGCTACTCAAACCCTATATTACATGCTTAAGTAGCATTTTATTTGGAATCTTAAGAACGGGGCGGAATCTGTGTATTGCAGATTCCAAACCCAACAAGGTATATTTTGGTATATTAAGTGTCTTCTTTTAATTATTAGCAATTTTTATACATGTGGATGAGCATTACTGCCGCTGTAAAACTGCTTTTTTTATTAGCTGCACTTTTTTAATGTTCAAATATACGGCTAAATATGAAGCGCGTGGGTCTAAACATTTCTAGATATTAGTGTTTAAAAAGCAAACTTATTCTTTTTTTATTGCTTTGTAAACAACTGCTTTAGAGGTAAAGCAAATTGGTGCACATAGAAAGAAGCTTTTTCTGTTCATTCGATGATTATACGACTTTTTACGACTAACAACTGGCTAGCGGTAATAATATGCGGATGCATTAAAAAAGAAAGACGTTAATCAAAATGACAAATAAAATAATAAGAGATAATCTTTGTTAATGTGTATCGGTTTATTTAACGCAATTAATCTCGGAAAATTATGAAGATCCTTTTTCCTTTTATTTTCAGTATTACGATCTACCATTATAGCACTAATAACTAACATAATTGTGTTGTTGAATATGCTTGCGCGCAAAGCCAAAATTTTGTGCCTTACTGGATGTCAATGATATATAACAAAAGAACTTTCAAAGTTCAAAAATATGCAAATAAAAACAAATAATCTTAGAAAAAGGTATGTAATATATTTTTTGCGCATATTGACAAAAAGTGTATGTCGTTGTCGTTTTCAATTTTATATTTGTATATTTTTAGCTAAAAAAATCTACTATATTTTTTTTTTTTTTTTTTTTGCACTGAAAACGTAGTTTTTGTAGCAACCTACAGAGATTTTGACTATAAATTTGTTTTACCAAAATTTTTGATTAGTAGTAGGCATGTCTTGGTTTCCAGGACTGCAGCGCGATTTACGTCAGGATATTGTTTAACAAGGAACTGGTCCCAATTTTTTGTTGAAATTATTGCATAATACTGCGCAATTTGCGCATATTCGTCTGCCCGTAAATTAAATATTGGCTGACATCTTTTTTTGTAACTGGCTAGTTAAACAAAGTTAGCGATCTGTAACTTACAATTGTGTTTTCCAGATTGACATTAAGTTTTTATAGTATTTGCGGCACAAGTACTATAACTTAAACCTTTTTTCAATTTTTATGTAGATTTTTTCTACATTAAAGTCTGCTTAGGGAACATTAAATTCTTTTAAAAAATATTACAGGCTGGCATGCGCATAGCAGCTAAGTGTTTGCTCTGATAAATTATACTCATTGCTGAAAAAAATTTTTCTCTTGTCGTTGTAAAAAACTCTAATTTTTGCTAATCATTTAGTCTTATAGTCTTTTTTGTATAACTACAGTAAAAGATTGCATCTACATGTATCTATCGGTTATCGCTAAGACTTAATAATAATTTCAACTTTAAATAATAAAAATTGCCTCAGGTATCTGTATTCAATATAACCCGTGACAAGTAATTACAAAAAAATAACCCTTTTGCTATCAATCAACTTTTAAAACATTTTAACTCAATGTAAAAACACTTTTTTTTTGCACTGAGTGTTTGTTTTTTTTGGTTTTTTTGTATAAAAAATTTTTGCATAAAATATATATGCTTTTTTACACCAGTACATAAAAATACATCTATTTTTTGCAGGAACTTTGAGTATATTGTGAATTTGAATTATTATGATATAACAACTTTTGTTAGACTTTATTCTTTAAATTGCGTGCCCATCAAGTTCAATCTAATTATACAAAAAGTGTCGTTTGATTTCTAAAAATTTCTTGACATATTGTATAATTTATCATAGTTAAATGAAAAAGTTATAAAGCACACAAAAAAAATTCTTCAAACACTTGAATTGTATAAGAAAATACAAAAATAGAAAAGTCGCTTTACAAGTACCTTTTTCTGTTGTAAGTATGCAATATTTTGCTATAATTTAATCTGCGCTTTTTGGTAGCTCTTTTGTTAGGCAAAGAACTCGACTAAAAAAAAGTATTACAAATTAATCTTCGTTTTTTATCTAAATTTAACTAGCCCATGTACTAATTACTCTATACATTAGAGATTGTTTTATTTAGTTCATTTTATAGCGACGTAATTTGCGTTTTTGTTACAAAATCGATGTAAAACACATGTAAAGAGCGTTTTTTTTAAACATACTAGTTTCAATAGAAATGCAAAAAAAGGACAAGTTTTTGCGTGATTAAGAAGTTTTAACTATATATAACTTTTATTAAACCCAGTTGCGTTGGCAAGAATGACTTAGATGACATTGACCCGGTACAAAAATGTATACAACTAATCGAACGCACCAATTTTTTTTACGTAGAATTAGTTAATTTTTTTGTAAATAAAAGGTGTATACATGAGTGTTAAAAAATGTGTTTTTGATATTTATTTTTGTCAGTTGGACTACTATCGAACTACTTGTCGGCCTATTAATAAAGAGTTTACCACTTGTAAAAATATATATTTCAAACAACTACCACACAAATTGCAAAACAAAAAAGATGTTTAAAATTCATTTCAGTATTATAAAATATGCTTAAATTTCAACATGTAATGCAAATACAACAAGACTTGCAAAATACGAACACAAAAAACACCGGTTTGTGTTCGTTAAGTCTAATACATTGCCAGAGAAAAAAACGCAAAAACAAATTGATCTGACAGAGCAAACTGGAAAAAAAAAACCAATAAACTGTTGCGAAATGCTATGTATTTTGTCGTTTTTGGCGCATAAAACACATATAAAAGTAGTTAGTCCTATTTAAAATTTTTACGTATATTCATTACAGACTAACTCATTAATCTTTTATAAAAGCAAATTTTTTGTTTACTTGTTGACAAATAGAATCAGAAGCTTAAAAATGGCTATCTTTAAAGACTGTACTATGAGTATCATGCTGAAATCTTACAATATATAAAATTGTAATAAACGGGATATATTATTTTTCATTTTATATTATTTTTAATGGCGTAAATTGCCGATTCTCATTGCTAATATATTTTTGTTAGGTTTGCTCGTCATCTAAAATGACCAACAAGCTAACACAGAAAAACTGTATACACAACATGCATGTTCTACAACAGAGCATTGTTAGCCATATATTAGTTTTTTTAATTTTTAGACAAAAAAAAAATTACATAAAGAAATACAACGTACAAAGTGAAACTGTATTTATGCACAGAAATATATAAATATGCAGTATAAAAATATAATAAGTAATTTAAGAACTTGTATTTTATGTTTTCCTACTTCAAAAAATTACACAAAGAAAAACAATTTCCTTTGAATTTTTTTGAAAGTTTGTTTGCTGTGTTTTTATAAATTTAGTAGAAAAAACATTTTTTAAAAGAAAAACAAAAACACAAGACAAGTCAAACTGTAGATTAATAAGGGTTTTTTTTGTCTTTTTCTGCGAAATTTTATATGAGAGTTTTGTAAATAAACAATATGCCTCACACAAAAATGAAAATACAAATAAAAATATATAAAATGCAAGTTGGATATAATCAAAATCGATTTTTTATTGCCAGATAACTTTTTGTTAACAAAGATACGAATTTCGTTTTAAAAACACATTTGAATTACTAAAAAGAATTCAAAGTGCGTACTGTTGTTTTTTTTTGTCTGCAAACAATAAATTTTTGTATGTACAATTCAATCTACAAATATCACTTTATCTTATCTTTATGTATTTTAAATAGCAAGTTTCTTGCAATCCTACCGTTTCATCTGTGTAAAAAGCCGTGTGAAATCCTTTTTATATAGTTTTGCGCTGAAGTTGCACTTGCAAAATCGTTTTTTAGCGTTTGTAATTTATTTTCAGTATAATTTTTAGGTCAAATTGAGGGAAAAAATTCACGTGTAAGTTTTTTATGTTCAATATTGCTTTCTTGGAAAAAAAAAACAATTGAAATTATTTCTGATCAAGTACAGCTCCCTAGTTCTTTTTTTTTATTTGGTAAAAAAAAAAAAAAACTAATGATAAATTGTCCAAATACATTTTTATTCGAGCATACAACTCGTATTAATAGAAATAAACAAATTTTATGTAATGGCCTTTTTTAAAAAACTTTAGGTTATAGAAATCTAAATCAACATTTTTATTTGTCTGATTACAAGAGCAACAATCAAAAAAAGATTGCATACTTTACAGGTACTAAGAGAACTTGTTAAAATGGTAAAAGTTGTATAATAATAAATACAACGTTTTTTCGAAAAAAAAAATAATCTTTTAATTACGTTGCAATACTATGTAGATAGTTGCTTGATTTTTTTTTTTTTTTTGCTTTTGGCGAAAGTTACAGTAACTTACCAAAATATAGGAAAAATTAATATTCTACTGATGTGTTTAGTACATTCTTTTTAGTTAAAAAGCGTGGATAGAAAGTGCTTTGGATAGTTTGATAGAAAAAAAATGTAATCTAAATTTTGTTATAACATCAAAAGGCTGAAAAAATTTATCCTCACAGTATGTGCGTATACGAGCACAAAAACAAGCGCTATACACTGAAACTTTTTTTACAAGTGCGATACCGTTAAGATTACTATTACCACTTGTGCAAATTATTTTCGTACGAAATATAATAGTAAATTTCTTATAAAAACTAAAAAGATTATATGTACAGTAGCTTACAAGGAAATTAAAAATAGCAAAAGCAGTAGAGCACTGGTCTGTAAAATTGCATTTTTGTATACTAAAAAAGCCGAAATATGCAAAAAAATGCCAGTTGAGCACAAAAAGGTACGGAGAACTCTAATAATACAAAAAATTTTTTGCAAGGGTTGTTTTTGCTTTTTTCAAGTGTTTTTTCAGCGTTTAATTTGTTTTTTTATTCTAGCGGACGAAGCTTCTATATATATAGTATAACAGCTTGCCGAAAAAGGATTTTTACAGGGTCTTTTTCTGACGCAGCTAGTTTTCATATAGTAAACATGTGAAGATATTAAGAACCTAATGGTATTACATTTCAGTTTTTGCTAAAATTATCGTAAAAGCTGACTTATCATACTGCGGACAATAAAACTTTGACTTAAGTAAATTTTACTGGTAAGTTGCTTTTCAACCGTATGTGATTTTATGAAATATGGTACATATAATGAAATATCTTCGTGCTTAAATTTATAAAAACCACTATTTAAAACCTTTTTATAGTAAAAATGAACGCAAAAAACCCTGGCTGATAAATGAATTTATTACTTAAAAAGTTGCTGATGCTAATATACGCATCAAAAAAGGTATGCTGCGCAAAGATTACGTTTTTTTTTGTATTCCAGTTTTTTTTTGTAACAGAAATTCTTTACATATGTTTGATATATACAAAAATATGCTGAGTAAGAATTTCTAGCCCTCGTTTAAAACTTTTAATTTTATGTTTTGCATTTCGTAGTTTTTTTTTCAAACAAATAACTTCTAATATGTATTTTATTTAGTGTAAAAAAACTGCAACACAACTTCTAGATGCAGCGATTTTGTAACACTTTGTAAAGAGGCATGATCTTGAACAAACATGAAGCATTCGTGTATAAAAAACCGTGTTTTATGTTTGTCACTACATTTATAACATTGATAAATAGATAAAATATTAATATGAAATTAATGATTGTTTAAAAAAGGGTCAAAAGTAAGCATTTTCATAATTTGTTTATTTTTAAAATATAAAAATATTTTATTTGTAGGTTAGTAATCGTTCATTTTTATGTGTAAGCATTTTCCTTGAATCATCAATATATTAACATGTAAATCAAAGTATATTTAGTTTTTAACATGTCGTAAAGCTGTTTTATAAAGACAACCGCTTTGTGATGTAATCGATGCTTGGTTAAGTGCGTAAAAACTACACTGTACTAGTTAATTCCAAAACACAATAAGTTTTTTGATTTTTTGTATTTAATTTTTTTGTTTCTTTTGTATATTGATCTTGCTGTGTTTGCTTTTAAATTCTATTTTAAAAACCAGTGTTTGCTTTTTGTTTTTTCTTTTTTTGAAATTGCGACAAAAACAATTCAACATCATCAAGTTATTTCTATTATACGTTCGTTCGTAGCTGTAAATTATTTGCCACGTGTTTCTTATAAAATTCTAGTAATTCTATTTAATGGTTAAAAAAAATGCCTGACTTTCTTCACTGTTAGTATCTTACAACTTGTTCTAGTTATAGTTGCTACCAGTTAAATTTTTACGGTAATAGTCTAAAAAAGCTCCTTCATCCACCTTGTATATTTTTTGTTATATTTTTAAGCCAAAATATGGTTTTTACTAAATATTTTTTTTAAACCCACCCTGGAAAAAAATTTAAACAAACAGTTGCTTGTTACTGCTAGATGCGTGCTGTGTTTTTTTTAACATTGTTTAGGTATTTCATAACACTACTACGAGAACGCAAAAAATACTTTTTTATATATACGTATCTGCCGATTTTTTTTCTGTAAAGTCTGATCAATCTAAACCTTTTTTAAGCACTTGTAATTCTATTAAGTCGTATATATGCAATTTCCGATGTCTTTTAAAAGTATTGTACTATTTACACAGATTTTTCTGTGTCAGAAGTAATTTGTAAAAATAAGGCTTGTTCGGGCTACTAGTTTTAATCTTTTATTTGATACGTTGCTGTAAAAGCTGGTTACAAATTATGAGGATTATGTTAATCTAAAAAATAATAAAACAAGCAAAAAAAGTAGAAGAATATACTGTCGTTTTCTTTTAAGTACAACACTAGCATATGTTCATACATACACCGATAAAACAATGCCAGTATATTGTAAGGCGAATAAATACTTTTTGTCAACTTTACTAATACATTTTCACTTACTGTGTTTTAAAAAAAAGCATTTCATATTATACATACATTTTGCATCATTAGAAATATCTGTTTTGCGTAAAAAAAGCTTTTTGTAAACTCTGTAGTTTGCAAAAGATGTTTTTATGTATAATTTATACATTTTTTTAAACATCCAAAACTCAAAAAATATCATATTGTAATTTATACTTACAAAAATTTTGTTTCATGGTAGAACATGATGTACCTGTCTACAAAAAAACGCATGTTTTAGCGCAAAAATTCTTTAAGCTTTGTGACAAGTGGTTTGCTTGCGTGTCTTTTGCAATCAATTTTTAATGTTATTAAAAACACATAATTATTCTAATTTCAAGTATTAAACAAAGTTTTCGCGTTTACCAGTCATTTGTTTTAGCAAAAAAAATCAAAATTTCTACACAATTCTGTTAATACAACATATTATCGTTGTGAAATAGCAAAAAGTTTCTGTTTTCTGACTAAAAACGTTGCAGAGATGCTATTTAAATGTAAATGTAAGCATAAATCATAAACAGCTTTAACGTATTTTTGTTCTCATGTTTTTTAAAATTTTGAATCAAGTCTTTTGTAAGCTAAAATCAAAAAATGAGTTACAAAAAATAAAATCTTTTCTTTTTTTTAAAAGACATATGATCCTGTACTATAACTGCATATTACATCACATGAATTAACATAAAAAAGCATCATTATTGTATTTTGTTCATAATGCAAAGAATCATAAAAAAAATATTAAAAATCGATAACAGTGTTTTTTATTAGCATTTTTAAGTACCTGTTTCGTTTTTTGTTTATATGGCACAAAAACTGATGTAACTTTGTAAATTTTGTTTGAACGCACTTACGTACTACAGTTTTATAGTGCTGCAATAAACATAGACATGGTTTCTTTTACGGCTTGAATCATTGTGAAGACTTACAACGTTAGTTCATTTTTGTTTTGTAATATTCTAGTATACATATTACGATTATATCGTTCTGTTATGATTTAAGAGCTGCGACGATACCACGCAGTAAGATTATGCGACAAGTTATCTTTGTTTCGTGTTCTCATCGAAAAGGTTTAGCTTTTCGGATATAACCCTAGTTTTTTTTTTTTGATAACTGTAGCTACAAGTGCTACTGATTTTGGTAGTAGGTTATTTTATATAGAAGCATAGTAATAAAAGTTTAAAAAAATTACAGATGAAATATTAACATTTTAGTTACACAATATTTTTTATTTGTAAAACCAAAAAGAAAAATGAGCGTAACGCTTTTTGTCGATTTTTTATTGCGTAAATTGAACACACACACAAACCATTATTGTTGTATTTATATTTTTTTCTTCTTTGAGTCTTTTTTATTTTATGCTAGCGTTTTAACGTTTTACGATGATGCAAATATGTTGTTTCTTTTTGTAATGTAAAGACTTATTACAAGTCTTGTTTATATTTGCGTAAGCATATGCCAAATTACTGCACCCATGAACTACAGGATTTACGCGGCAAATACAACCTGCAAAAAATATATACAGCATGTTTAATAAAATGTTTGTGGCAGTCGATTTTACTTTTAAATTCCTTTTGTTGTGACGTAATAATAAAATTATCTAATTTTGTCTACGGATCGCAGTATTAGAAAAAGAATGCAACGTGATTAGATATGGTGATAAGCAATCGTAAATTGTTTTATATTATGTGTGTTTTTATGCTGAGCCAAATACCAATATTATCGTACACTTACTAAAAACGAAGAAAAATGCGAACAAGCCAATGACCAGTATTTTATGTTATCTGATGCAAGAATAAAAAAAAAAAAAAGACTTAATTTGTAATAAATTATGTTTTTTATGTAAAACAATATAGTTCTGCACAGTGAGGATTAAATTAACTAGACTAATTATATATAAAACACTGAGAAAAAATACTAGAAACCATAAAAACAGCACTATCCATACAGGCTAGTTCTTAAGTTTGTAAACGGTTTTTGTTTTTGAAAATGAATACGGAAAAACATTGGTCATTTGCAAACAATAAACTAAAAATATTTATGCTTTATGATACTTATTCTAATGACTTGTTGAGGGAATCATATAATAGGGGTTATCAGACATAATTTAACTTTTTTAATACAGTTTGCTTATTTTGCAAGCACTTTTTTATCCGTTCTCGGCAAAAACAAACATAGAAACAATTTTAATCTATTATATACCTCTATTTGTTTTGTGCCGCTAAATTTTTTTTCAACATTTACAACGATAACATTATCTACATTATTACAAGATACTTGAACCACAGTTAACAAAATATTGCATTTTGTAAATGAAAAATTCGATATTGTTTTGGTTTTTTGATTGTAATCGCGTAATTATTGCATTATAAATGCAACTTTCATACATGATTGCATACGTGTTATTTTTAAAAACAAAAAAGAACATATATACATATTCAAAAACTGCGTTTAACGAACATTTACATCCTATACTCTACCACTAAAATGGAAACAAGCTTTTTGCAACTCGACTATAGTTTAAACTTAACAAAGGTATCATTATGTTTTTTTAGCACATCATAGAGATCTTCACCCCTTTTGCGTTACATTTTTTGTATTAGAAGCGTTGACTGTTGTGCATATACGTTTTTATTGCATGATATGTTTTTGATTTTGCAACAATATGCTTTTTTACGTGTAACCTTACTTATGTTATACATTATTGTAGTACAGGCACAGTAATTTTTTTAACCAGGCTAGTAAGTGATTTCAGAAAAAAGCAAAATGCAGACTCATAAAAATAAATAATCATTACTATTTTTTTGCACGTATTATACTTTTAAATTCTCTATTACGATTTTTTTTCCGCTAACAAAAATTACTATACAAGAAAATGCCGTTCTTATATGTAAGGTGAACTTTTTTTTATGCCGGTGTGGGAATGATATTAAGCCACTCGTTTTTTCTTTACGTACGGTAAAGAGATATATGCATGTAAAGCTTTTTTTTATCTCAAATTTGAAGTCATTGCTACATAATATGATATTTTTGTATTTAATCATTCTAAGAAATACACGAATGTGCCAAAGATTGTGCTGGTGTAAATTTTTGTTCAAGTTTTAAGTTTCCATTTTTTTTTCAAGGAATACATAAAAATATTTACAGCCCTGTGGTATTATCTTTTTTTTTGATTAACTCGGGTCTTTTTATATCTGAAAGTTTGATTAGAATTACAAAAAAAACCATGATTAAAACCAACATTAATTTTTCATGCCAACTCTGATTAGTAAGAA
Organism: Agrenia bidenticulata; assembly: GCA_034694785.1. Taxonomy (NCBI): domain Eukaryota; kingdom Metazoa; phylum Arthropoda; class Collembola; order Entomobryomorpha; family Isotomidae; genus Agrenia; species Agrenia bidenticulata. Next base: position 1,340 of record JAQFYM010002170.1, on the reverse strand, counting down.
CAACAATAAAACTAAAACTATGACTAACGTTACGCAAAAGCGATATTTAAATAAAAGGTTTACATGCCCTAGCCCGGCCCGACCCGGCGCGGCGCGTTTTGTATCTATAAAAAAAAGTTACCCGGTCTGGCCGCACATACCCGAAATTATTTTAATGTATTTTAATTGATTTTTAGCCGAACTTAACAAAAACCCTTCAAATAAAGAATTGATATACGCAGAAAAAAACAAATTTTATGATTCTAGTTAGTTATATACAGGTTTACTATATTTTTTTTTGTACAAAATATGATAGTTCAATTTTAAAAATAATATACTAAAAAAACTTTGATTTTTTTTAGAAGATTTTTTTGGTTTAAAAGTAAAAAGCTTTGAATCATTACATATAAATAATAATAATTTATATAAATTCGTACGACATAATAAGATTTAGAGATATAATAATATAAACCTTTACACGTATAGAATCTTGTTTTATATTACAATAAATGTAGTAATTTAGGTATCTTACAAAAAGATATAGTGATTTAGGTTTGTCAACACACATGCATTTCACAACAGAAAAATATGTTTTATAAAAAAAATTAATTATGTTTTTTTATTTAATATAATATAATATGTGTATGGAAAATGTTGTTTACTAGATTTCTTGCATTAAAAGTGTTGTATATTTTAATCTATATATAGCTTGTAAAAAGAATACTACAAAACACTATTTACCATAGTTAAAAGGTTGAAGAAAAAGTATTTTATTGCATATAAAATGTTTTTCCCCTATTTTGATTCACTAATAAAAGACTTTAGAATTTAAATATTTTTTGCAAATATTAATTTTAATAACGAACCATCTAAAAAGTTATTTGCAACTAATAAAAAAAAGTTTATATAAAACATAAAATAAAACGAAACAATGTTTTTAGATATTAAATAAAAACTATTTGGATAAAAAGCAAGGCAAATTACAAAACAGGGCTTCGAAAAAACAGTAAGAAGTATGAGAATATACATGGGATGGCTTAAATGTCACAAATTGTAAATATGACTCACATATGTGTAAAATCGCAAAATGTCTATACAGAATACATTCCAATAAATATGACAATGCGTTGCAAGAAAATGCCAACGAATTGAAAACTTAGCATACTTATATCATGCTTTAATAAGCTCTCGTCTTGTGCTCCAATAATCAAAAACTTACTTGCTGCAAAAAAAAAGAAGTGTTATTGTAAAGTATCAGTATATTTTTACATCTCAGATTAATTATTCTTTATAATTTTAAAAAAATATTTTTAGATGCGAAAGCGGTCATTTGATGTCTTCCTTTTCTTTATATTTACCTA
>JAQFYM010002169.1:0-25550 GCA_034694785.1 Agrenia bidenticulata | reverse complement strand
TATTGCACAAAAAGGGTTATAAGCATTTTTTATATACGAAATACATCGATTGCGGCATTTTTTTAGCAAATGATTATTTTTATGGGGCAAAACAACAATTCAACAATTTGGTAATTTTAATATTGACTAAATATTTTTAGTAGTGTATTACATTTGCAAAATACCACTACCTTGCAAGATTTTATATTTTTACATATCTAAATAAGTCTTTATATCATAGTTTGTGCGTTTATATCTAAAGATTTCAATTGAAAAGCGTTCCTCTGTAAAAGATCTATCAGTTGGCGCTTATTTGAGTTGTTTTTATATGCCAAGAAACATGTTTGTGAACAGCGGAGGATTCTGTTCATAGAAATAAACAAAAGATCGGTGGCTAACAAACCGTAAAATACTAAGAAAAAAAATTTAGTAACCAGTTTTGTGGATTTTTTTGCAAAAATATGTTCTTATTAAATGTTATTTTTTGTGGATATCCGATTAAAACCCTTTGGATAAGAAGGTTGCGTGTATATAAGTTTTACTTTAGCACAAAGACGTCTTTTATGCCAAGAAAAAGCCTAAATACTACTCCGAAAGGTTTTTTTGATGCACGTTTATAACTTATAGCAAATGTTTTTTATTATGAGGCAAAGCATAAAAAACTAAAGCTTGTACTCCTAACAAATCTGAAAATGCAAACATAAAAAAATTAGGAAATTTTGGAAAACTCGAAATAAATACAAATCGCTAATAAGAGCTTTTCTAAACTTTTTTAAAATGTTTCATATATTTAAATCATAAAAGCAACAATTAAGAGTTTTTTCGCCGCAAAAAACACATTTTTTTAGCCTATACGGTAACTATATGTGGTAAACAGCGTTAGATGTTGCTAGAACGTACAGAAAAAATACAAAAAGCGGTCAAGTTGGCAAGTTGCTCGGATTCAACTCTTTACTTATGCGTAATAAAAAAAAAGTGTTACTCCCTAAACTGCAGCGCAGGTGATACTATACACGCTACACATTTATTCTATTTAAATGCATTTAATATTTTATGTCGATATATTTTTTATGCCATCAATTACTTGCATTTATAAAGTCCGTCGTTTGTTCAAAAAGGTATGATAAAACGTTCGATACTGTTTAAATCTTGTAAATCATATGCCTTTGTGTATTATTAATCTTTTATACAAAAAAAATGATTTTTTAGCCCCCTATTGTAACAATTATCTATTAAAAATGTGAATAATATAAAAATCTCAGCATATACAAATATAATTTATACAAATCAACTCTGCATTTTCCATAGCAAAGAGAAATTCCGGATTTAAAGTTTTACGAGTGTGTTACCATACTTTTTGTTTTCTTAGTGTTTTGTCTTTGGACTCTATAGATTACTAACCTACAAATTTATAACTTAAACTTTGTATATGCGTTACTTTATTATTATCCTTTTCAGCTTAATGGTTTAAATCCCATCATCGAAAAGCCTAGACACGGTTCTAGTCTCGTTGTACGTTCTTTTTAAACATAACAGAAAGGAGTTTTAATCGATAGAAGAATATAAGAAGTTTACCGGTATAATTATAGAATAATATTAACACATTTGAATACTGAAAACTCCCTATAAAAGAATGTATTTTCTAATAAACAAGTATTGTTTACTTACAATCATTTTATTACTAGGGAAAGATCCAATCTCGCTGGTCCCGACCCCAACTTTAAACATAAAGAATATATGTTTTCTCAGTCTTTCGATTCGGAATTCAAAGTATTCACAAATCCAAGTAGTCAAAAGTTCTAAATTTAGAAATGCTAATAAATGAAACTTTTGGAATTTACAAGGTTATTAGTTTGAAAATTAGTAAAAAGTTTTCAAATTTCTTTATAATAAATATTACAGCTAGTCGGATTTTCTTTTAATCGGATTTTCCAAGACTACGTATGTACAAATCTAATTTTCAGAATCGTCAAATTTTCGTAAAATCGTATTTAAAAATACTCGATTTTTTAAATAATTGTTTTTTTATGCCTGGAATCATAAAATTCTAAATATTCCGAATGAACGATCTTAGAAGGCATCATTACATATAACCGAGAAACACCAAATCTGAGCGGTTTTAATTACAGGCATATAAATTTTTAACTTTATGACGACAATTAAAAGGCAATATTTATGATTTTTATCAGAAAATATATCGCAGCTATATAATTGTATTCTTCTGTCAAGGATTAAATAAGGGCTCATTTCTTCTTTTTCACCCGGGGTGTTTTACTGATTTTTTAGGGCCAAAAAAATTGTCAGGGGTATTTTTCTTAGATTTATTTCAAAAGTTATTACCTTAGGGTACTTTTTTTCATTTTTTGACCCTGGTATATTTTCAACCAAAATAAAAAATCAGTTAAGTAAAAACTCGAAATCTTACAAAAAGCATATCAAAACACTTCAAATATGTAATTATGACTTCACCTGCAATTTTTTTAATTTCTTGGTATTTTTTTTATATAGTCATAATGAAGAGACTATATTACCCCCGGGGTACAAAAATTAGTAATCATAAATTACCATAGGCGACAACGTCCATTTAAAAAAGTTGTAGCGCCCGTATATAAAATGAAACAACACGCAATTTCACTGTTATTTTACACAGAATTTTTGTATATTTCTTAAAATTTAAAATCATTTATTTAGTGATTTTCGGGATTTTGTTTAAAATCCCGAAAAGAAAACCATGCCTGTGAATAAGTTATTAGAACAGCAAACAAAATGCGGGATACTTTCATGCACCAGAGTATTTATATGGTAACATGTCTATTTTTTCAAAAATAATATTACTCCGAGGGTCGGTGTCCATATTTCTTGTCTTTCTAGGAAATAGTGCAAAAACTACGTGTAAAGGTAAATTAATTATAGAAAAGAAGCGTGTAATTTAATACAATCTTTTTTTTATAACCGGAACTAAAAATAAACTATTCTTTAATGATTATATTTTATTTTTTTATTTTAATAAATCTTTTAAATGCTACGTAAATTATCATTTCATTCCATGTTCTTCTTTTCTATACTCCTGATCATCGGCGCTGTTATGCGTAAGTAGCCAAATCCTTAAATACTCAGAAACGTCAAATGATTTCAATGGTGGCCTAAGTAATTAATCGTAAAAGAAGAAGCAATGTTTTTTACCGTGAGGAAGTTTCTTATAATAGTAGCTATTGTTTATATCAGCATAAAGCCGCGCTTTGCTTCTGCGGAGCTTATTGCTATTGTATAGAACACACTTTTTTCGTTGTTATTTTACATCTCTATAGTATTTTTTTTTTGTGCAAAAAGTTTTTTAGATATTCACTTAAATCATTTATATCAAAATCTAAAATAAAAAACTTGCAAACAGTAAGCTTATTTCCTCACCATCGTTTCATAAAATCCAACTTCATCTATGCTCCATGTTGAAGTGTCAAAAATGTTTATTATTTCCTTTTAATCCTATCTAGTATGATTTATTAAACTGAAAATTAATGTATTTTTAAACCATCTATTTTCCATGGCACATACTATTTTCTGCAAAAGATCAATTTTTTGTACTGGATTACGTTGTTAAGCAAAGTAAATTATAAAAACTTAATCATATATCAGAGTTATTAAATTAGTGGCCTCTGCTTCATATGCCTCTAGGGATGAAGTCAATTTTTGCAAACAAATTATAGTTCTCTTAATAAAGGAATTGTTCCGTGATACATAACCCGATCTAATTTCACAAGCTTGTGACAGCAATAATATTTCCTCTATTATATTAACCATGATCCATAAGTTTCAAAGAATTTTTTAATCAGTAAAATACTATAAAATATGCTTTTTATTTTCATATTCGGTAAAATATCTATGTAGTGCTCTGATAAAAAAAAAACAGCTTTCCATGTATAAAGACTAAAGAAAGCTTACCGTGGACTTCTGATTCTCTCATTTTTATAAAATGTATTGCCAAGTTCGTCTTAATAACTATTAATTTTGCCCCAATATATACGATGCATTTATTTAACATGCTAATTATAAATAAATTGTTCGCATTGTTTCCGTTTTTATTAAAGCATCGATTACAGCTTATTGCGACCGGTCATATGAACAATGCCATATAACATGTAGAATACATTGTAGCAATTGTTGCAACACCTGACTTTCCTCCTAACATAACGCTTGCTTCATCCGAGCAAATCTAAATAAGATGCTCTGTTAAATACAAATTATACAATCCATATTGTGTAAGCGTGCATAAAAGAGCATCTGATATTGCAAATGCTGTTCGGACTAAAAGTTCTACAACATTAATAAATATTTAAGGTAAAAACCAAGATCTTCGACTTTTATAAAGATAATAGACTGAGCTTTTTACTTAATATGGCTGCCTCGTCTTTACTTACAAAAATCGTTTGCTTATTTCTTATTTTATTAGTGCAGATCGTTGTTTTTAAGGCAGTGCTTATTGTATTAATAATTGATGTACATGTTTATCTTAAAAACAGTATGCCGCCTAAATCAACGTATTTAAATTGCTGTAGTTTGATATAAACTGTTATGTCAAAAACAAGCCTGTTTATCTTTCATGATAATATATAGATCGACAAATGTTTTGATGATTCATACTTCGCTTCGGTATACTTACGACAAAGGGTTTGCATGTGAATATTGTTTCTTTTGTGTATATAAAGTGGCGGTCGCATGACTGGACCCATCAAAATGTTTTTTGATGATTCTAAAAGCTTTTTTTGTTTCTTTTAAAAAGATAGATTTTCTTTTACTATTATACTCGCATTTACCCGCTCCAATGCATAGTAAAACGATTTTATGTTAAGATCAAATGCATTTTAACAAATCTATTTTACCTTCTGTCTATAACAGCCCGGAATATTTTTCTGTAAGAACATGCCTTGATGTTCACACCAACACTCTGGCAAGTCGCTAATAATGATAACTTCAGGGGCTTTGGTTCATGGGGGTTTGTATCAGCTTGCCTATCCTGTCAAATGAAGGGTATGTGCAACAAGCGGTTTGGTTTCTTTGGATGTTAAAAAAAAAGTAAATGCATTTTTTTTAAAAAACTCCGTTTTCTTGAAATTTAATATGATTTGATGCATCAATAATATTTTGATCTGCATTATGGTTTTTAGATATCGTGGTAGATATGTGCATGCATGAAATCTTTTTTTTTATTAAGTACTCTTTTAGTTTTATTTTGAAGATAGGGGCGGAAAATGTAATAAGTAAAAGAAAGAAAGAAAGAATGTTGCCCATAAAATACAACAAAACGAACGTATAAATTAAAATAAAAGTTGTTCCAATAAATCTGTTGGGATTCGATCTCGTATATAAACATCTTACTTTATCACAAAAGGAATATTAATAAAAATAGCCGTTTAGATAAAAAATCTTAAAAGAGGTTTGCAAATTATAAAAGGTGCATTTTTACAAGTAATTGACTGCATAAGTATCACAATTAGAGGATTTTACAAATCAGGATAATTTTATTGCATGTAAAACGTAGGCATAAAAACAAGGGGAAAATCTTTTTTAAAAGTTTTAAAGTAAACAAAATATTATGATTAAAAAAATTTTCCAAAAGCCAAAAATCAAATTTTGCAAGTCAGATCAAAAAAGAACATTTTAGAGGGTTAATTTTTTTTATATTTATAGCTATAAATATATATTTTGCTTGCATTCGGTCGACTTTTTTTGTATCATTTTTATTAGAAATTTCTCTTTTTATTATAGTTAAAAACGATATAAATATAGATCTATGGGATCATGCAAATATAACCGTGGTTGCAAAAAAAAAAAAACTATTAATAAATGTAGTACAGTAATTCCTTACGTCGAATACAAGAATTTTAGATGAGGCGGGCAAATCTTTAACTAAATTTACTCTTTGCCATTAGAAAAAAAATATTTATATGCATTTAATCTTCTTAATACAGCTGTAGAATTACCAGCAAAAAAAACCTTTTAGTTGGCAAGTCACGATACATGTCACGTCATTCTTTTTCAATTACAATTTGCTATTTAGTTTTTGTGGTAATTGCGCTGTTGCAACTTTGATAAGTGCTACGGTTGCATCTTGTAAAGTTATATTAACAACGGTACTAGAATTCCATATACTACAGGTTCGTCAAATCCTAGTTGACATTTTCTTTATTACGGTCAAATGTCGTGTACAACTACTTTTACCCAAACAAAATCAGAAACTATTACAGGAGATAAAAACAAACAGCAAAAATATTAATACATATTTAAGAGGTTATTTCCAATTTGTATAAAGAAAAATTCTACATAAAATAGTTTTTGGTGTGATGCAAGAAATACCTTATAAAAGCCACAATATAATTATATAGCATAATAAGCATATTAATATTAATAGAGAAAAAAGTTCCGACAATATAACTGGAGTTTAAGTAGTTTTTTTGTATTTTTTTATTATTTTATTTTTGTTTCGCGCGTAACAAACCCCATTTTTTGTTATTTTCTATACAAGAATAATTTTTTTGTGAAATGTAATACAAATATTTTTACTTTTTTTACTACCAAAATGCAAAGGGCTTTCTTTTACTATGAAAACCCGTTTTTTATCATATGTTAACAACAGCGTGAACAAAAACCAGCACAATAAAAACACGCTTTTAGTTATAAAAAAATTTTAAAAAAATTCAAAGTACAAAAGCGTCCTGATTTGTTTCATAAACGTTTAGCAGAAAAAAAATACGGAAAATTGCGTAGAAAAAACATTAAAACATTTTTACTAAAATACTTTTTAATAAACAGTTTTATAACACAGTTACCTATACAAAAGTACTTTAAAAATAATTGTCAGTGCAATATAAGATCCCGTAATTTCTTAAAAACTTGTGCAAAAGTTCTTTTATGGTAAGTTTATTTGTAAATATTATATGATATTAAAATATTCAAAATACTTATATATTGTATATTTTATTGTTCCCCGGGCAAATTAAAATTCTTTTTTTAGCTCAAAAAAACCTACTTTGTTTGTAGTATTATATTTACATTATGAAGCTGATATGTACACAAGAGCCTAACATGATAACTAAGATGCTTTTATCGCAGCGTTTAAAAAAATAACAAATTTAAATACTATATTATATTATATTTTTATTGTTCTAATATACAAAAAATTATGTTCTAAACATAGAAGCAAATAAAAGCAGTAACCTGAATATGTAAATTGTCTATACTAAACAAAAAAAGATTAACAAAGAGTACGATGTTCTTTAACAAGCCCAAAAAACCCCTAGCAGCTTTGACCAAGTATTTTCCTATGTAGTTTTTCAGTTGTACCATATAAGAACATGCTAGTTCATACAAATAAAACTTCCATTAACTTTGTTTAAACAAACAAAAAATAGAATCGAGTATAAATTTTAAGTTTTTTTTTTTTGGGTATGGCAATTTAGAGTCTAAGAAGCAAGAAAAAAAAAAGAACGAATATCGGCAACATAAAGATATATACAAAAAAGATTAGCTGTGTTTGTATCCCGCAAGCAAAAATTTTTTCTGTTATAAATACTTTACTTATAAATTAAAAAAGTATTTATATTGTTTTACGAATTTTATAATAAAAATGAAATATACCTCACCGTGTATTAAAACAAGAATATACAGAAACGCAGAAAATAAGCAAGATAAGCCAAAGTTTAACTTGCGTTTTTAAATTTTTACTTTCATATAAGTTTTAATATTAGATTAAAACCGACAAAAATACATTTTAAACATGAACAAGGACGTACTGCGCTTACTTATCATAATATCGAGGTTGCTGCTTCATTTTCAATCACGTTTATTTTTGTTTGTATTTGCTTTTGTGTATTTTTGTAAGTTTTTCGGTTTTACAAATTGTTATTTTGTGATTAAATACTTTTGAATATCTAAATAAACAATGATTTTTTATTTAGAAAAAAACTTGACTGCGATCAAATCTAACAAAACCTACTTAAGAAAGTTATAAATAGGTTTAAGGATAGATAAAAACTTACCTTTGTAGTAAATTTTGATAAGATGTTAGCTTTTTATCTTTGACTGCAAAACACAATCTTTGTTTTGTAATGTATTTCTGATTTTTTTTAAATAAAAAAAACTTTTTGAAAACTCTTCTTAATTTATAAACACCTAAATGGTTTTAAAAAAAGCATATTATAGTTTTTACATATGTTAAACTTAAGGCAATACAAAAAATTAGCATTAAATTTGTACCCGTTATCTATTTCTATATTGGTTTTTTTATCTGCTATGGAACTATAAATAAATTCTTCTTTAAATTGGAAATTATACTTTACATACTGTACATTGTTGCTTGTTTTTTTGGTAACATTTGTTTACATGGTTACAATTTTATTTTTTTTATTTTAAGTTTTTATAAGCTGGATTTTAGAATAGTTTATAGGTAGAAGAAAACCTTTAAATATGTACTAAAGCATTTTTTATACAAAAAATATGCAAAAACTTTAATACATATTTTTGCAAAGTAATATTTTGTACAATTTTTTTATAAATTACAGGAGGGCTTGGCCCCTCTTTATATTACAAACAAAAGTCGGGGGGGGGGGGCGGGTTGGACTCTTCGTCTTTGGTTTAACGCCCTTTAGATTCCACCACTACAAAATTCCCTCTACAAACGGTATGCTTTTACCTGTTTAATTCAAACGCCCTTTCTTAATGATATTTGTCCTGTTATATTTTTCCTCTCTATAACCGCTTTTTTATTGCTTGTGCCTAGTAGTTTTGTATTCATCGTTTTTCGCAATTGTTCATACTTATTTATATTTCATGTTTTGCCATAAAAACCTCTTCCCATTCTATAAATTGTACAAATTTGTTTTTCTTTTTGTGTCTCTCCTTTGCGTTATTTGTATTATAATGTATGTGGGCATTAGTACCAATTCCTTCATTGCGGCATTCAACATTTTTTTGTTGACAGAATCCTATGCTTCATTTAACAATGGCACCACTTTTGTTAAACAATGCTGTACATTCGTACCTGTCGTCTTTCCAAGCCCTTCTCGAAACCTGCAGTGGCCTGCTCTTACCTATGCGTACTTCTATGTGCCGGTCATATCTGTCCGTGTACGTATTATTCCATTTACCTTACATATGTTTTAGAATTGTTTGTTGCAGAACTCACATCTGTTATCGGTTTACATCTTCTTTTTTTTTGCGTGGTAAACAAAGATTAATGAATTTTTACACTGTGTCACCTCGTTTTTTTTCAATTATATTTTGCTTGGAGATATCCATCCGAAAAAATCTATCCAGACTAAGCAAAATGCTTTCTCGTGTTGGTACTACATAAGACCCAATGCGTTTATTTAACATTAGCCTTACTGTATAGATACAATGGCTGTTCGTTATTTTGTCTGTTATTTCACTGAGCATATCATGCATTCCTTACAAATCCGAATTATATTCGGCTATATCCTCGGCCAAAAATACGCCCTTTGTAGTTCGTACAATACATAATTCGGGCTTCGGTGACACAATTCAACCTGAATGTCCATACATTGTTTATTTCTCTGTTCTATAGGTAGTATTATTTTTGTCGTTGGAATTTCATAAATCAAACTGCTTAGCCACTAATCACCATAACATACTTTTATCATTTGCACTCTAATATCTTTTGTTGCTTTATTTGTCTGCAATTTTCTTTGGCTACCATGTCAACTTAGTTTATCCCTTTCCCTATCGTTTCGCCCTTTATATATCGTACTATAAAAGAAAATGCCGTATCTGTTAATCACCTGTTGATCCTATTATTCTCGAACAATGGATTTCCCTTTTGTTCTATAGGAGTCGATAATCCGTTTCTGCAAAAACAGCCTTCCTTTTAATTCATGCGTAAACTTAATTAATCTCCTTCATATAACAAGCATCTCTTTTATGAAGTTCTGTATCGTTTGTCAATCTCGGTTAGCTTTAATACAGCCCAATATACTAAATTAGATAGTGCTGTTTTTACTTGCTTAAATACAGCTTCTACATCCGTATTAGAAACATCTGCTTTCAACATCACTGCACATTTGAAGACAAGCATCGGCATTTCCTTTATTTTCTGTATCTAGATTTCAATGTCTGTAAACTCCGTCATTATTTTCTTTGTCATTTGCCATTTTTTGCATATAGTTATGGCCAGACTTCCTGACATATTATATATTTTATCTGCAAACAAGCGGGTAGATTATCTGAACCAGTTTATCATCCCTATATGTATTCTATATAATTCTTCGGCTTTCCACTTTCTAAAACTATAAATTTCTTGTTATTTAGTATTTTTGTTGTTTCCTATATATTCTTACACCCTAAAGATCGACCTGTTGTAATGATAATTAGATTTTGTTAAAATCTACTTTAGATTCCTTTATTTCTAGTCTCATACATACTTCCACTATCAGTTTCTGTTGTTATTAGTGTGTTTTACTATATAATAGCAGATCGTCTCTGTATTTTTTCATCTATTATCTCTTAAGTCATCAAATATTGTCAACAAAATTCGTTGCAATATCATAAGCTGTTTTTAAAACCCATTGCCAAACCATAAAATTCATAAACTCAATTTCGAAAATCAGTTGCTGTTTTTTTTTTGTTTTATTTCAATGCAGTATAATGCTTCCTTAAATCAATAACTGTAGACCAGTTGTATCCTGTTGTCTGTCTTGAAACATCATTTATCGTCGACAATACTTGATCTTCAGTTCTTTCTAAGTCGTTTAGCGCTATCAAATTTAAAACCATTTTCACCTCGTTATAAATCTTTTTAAAAAACCTTACTGGGCGGCGGCCCTTTGAAACTATTCTTCGTATTATTATATATCTTTTAAAACTCTCAATATACTTTTCTGCTACTTTCAGTGCCTGGGGTACCCTTCTTCTTTTTTTCGAATTATCTGATCTTCCTTTTTGTCTATCTTTTATTTTCCTTTTACAGAATTCCGATTGATTTTAAATATCCATTTGTAATATAACACAATTTCTATTGTATTACACACTACTAATTGATTAGTATATCAGTTTTTTTTCCCCGTCTGTTACATTTACATTTGTATACCTTGAATTTTCTTTATTTAATCTTTTTTTCAATCTCTTGCGATATGTTCTTTTTTAAGTACATGCATAGCAAACAAATCTTTCATTTACCCTTCTTTATAATCCATGTGGTCTTCGTGCAATGAGTCCTATATGTACATTCATAAATGCGTTTAATTTGCTATCTTTTTCCTCATTATCACAATACTTTCTTTACCTAAAAAATAAATTCCTTTTTGCGTAATTTCTGTGACATTCTCTGGTGTTTTGCTTTTAATTTTTTACAGTACCTCTCGCATGTGCTGATTGGTTACCGCTATCAGTGCCTATGATCTCTTGTTTACATACTACACTCGCTGTCTCCACTGCTTGTTTTGTTTTGAATGCACCCTCTGTCCCATATACTCGTTGCCTATACTCCAAAATTTTGACTTCTTCATATTTCCTTTTTCTCGCCTGCATCTTCCGTTTACTTCATCGACCGATTTGCTCATCTCATCACATGTTTTTGTAATCGTCTTGGCGTTGAGACTATGTGTTCTTCTTTTTGAGATCCATTATACAGGTTCAAACACACTATAAATCGAAAAATCTAAGTCAAAGTCTTTTTGCCCCTAATTTTTTTATTTTTGTCATAATATTACGATCGAGTTGTCTTTTTTGGAATCTTGTGTAGTATTACTATAACATTTTTTCGCTTGTAAACATCGCATTTTTTTTATCCTAGCTGTAAGATTATATGAGCTCTTTTTATGTTTTCGAATATAACGAAGCCTTTTAAGTATACAATTTTTGCATTTCAAAAAATTTTTAGTTTTAGTGACTTTGCATTTTTACTCTTTAATATTTATAGGATAGTAATTGTTATATTGCAGATAAAGGAGTGTAGATTACCCTTTTTTGGTGTACAATATCATAAAAAAACGCATTTTTTTTGGGACTTCTATATTTTCCTTCGTTTTTTGTCCCTCCTGTTCGGAGCAGGGATGCTGTAAAATGATCAATTGATTAAAATTTAACTAAATGCGCATTTTTTGATTTTTTTTGCATATTTTACCCATATGACTACCAAATTCGATGCAGAAGCAGTGGCCATTCCTAAAGACCAAAACAAGCCGAAAAACACTTGCAGCTCAGAAAAGAAGATATTATAAATATGCATATCTATCTTTTGGCTTCTATATTTATTGTACGAGATATACAAAAAATCCCATATTGTTTACTTTGTAATGCCGAAAAGGCCACATCATCAATGACAAACTTGAAGCTAACTCAACATTAGTATTCTATCATACAGAAAAAATTTTAAGATACCCTAGATAGTTCTTTTAACAACTTTTACGAAACTTTCTAGAAGAAAAAAACAAGATTTAGATGTTATTGCCATAAAAATGAAACCGGGAAATAATGAGAAAGACCGTAAAATGGCGATTAGGCCAGGAATGCTGTAAAATGAAGAGTTGATCGAAATTGGTCAAAAAATATATTTATTAGTCATTTTTTAAATATTTTACCCATATGACCAACAGATTTGATGAAGAAGCAGTGGCCATTCCTACAGCCCAAAACAAGCCAAAAACACTTGCTATATATAAGAAGATATTATAACCATGCATTCTTTCTTTTGGATTATATTCCATTGTACGAGATAAACAACATATCTCATATTGTCTTTTTTCATAATGCCGAAAAGACGATATTCTCAGAGAAAAACTTCAAGCGAGCATGACAATACATTTTATCCAGTAAGGAAAATTGCTAAAATATTCCGAATGATTCTTTGAACAACTTTACGAAGTTATTTAAGATATAAAAAACAAGATTTAGATAGTTTTGCTACAAAAATGGTACCCTAAATAATGAATCTAAGAGTGAAAACAATATTAGGTGTCATAGATATATACATAAGTACGTGGAGCATAGAATTTCGAAATTTATAAACAAAGCAGAATATCCACGAGTGGTTGGAACCGTTTTTATTGTGCCCGCATTATCAATAGTCCGGAAATCTTTATATGGCAAGAGTACACTCTAAAAGTGTTACTATTATATTATAAAGGCCCATATTATGCAATTTATTAAAAAAATTTCTAATGATATAAAATATAATACAACCCAAGCCTTATTAAGTTATCATATCTTTTTACTCTAAGTAGACGAAAGTTTTGATAAAAGTATAAAAGCTCAAATCAAATGTTTCTGTGATACAGAAATGGAAATACGATACATAAAATATACTCTTTTGTTAAAAATAAAACACCTGTCGATCAATTCATATTTATGCTATTATAAATATACCCTTTGTGTAAATTCCCTTTAAGTGAAACATCTAATACATTTCTGTGCAGATGGTGCTACAACAATGCAAGCAGGAAGTACAGGAGTAATATCTATGATTCAAATATAAACAAAAGTGTTCTTAAAACATTTGTGCTATACATAAACTTGTTTACGCTGTTAAGTGTCTTTCTAATATATTTAAAAATGATTTTGTATCTTTTTATGAGATGATTAAAGTTATCAAAAAATCCATTGATTAACAAGATATTTGCCAATATTTATACAGAAGAAGATGTAGCACCCACTAAAGATATAGTTTTTGTAAATTCAATAAGATATTGCTCTAAAGGATTTGTTCTTGAGCGTGGATATTGAAAAATGACATCTCTTATCATGTATTTTAACGATGCAAGAAATCTGAATTTGTCGAGTTATAAAAAAAAGTAATTTGGAATTATAAATAGCGCTTCTGTCTGACATTGATATTCACTAAAACATTTAAAATAAGAAATTACAGGGAAAGGCAAAAATATAGTTGAGGTGTATACCAATATTAAAAGCTTAACGTAACTAAAAAAATATACATTGAACAGGCAAAAATAAATAAAATGTTTTTATTTAGACATTTTGGTATGATTTTTTTGCCAAAGAACGATTGCCTTATGTCCAATTTGAGAAAAGATAGAATTATAGAACCCCTGAAGTACCTTTTTATAATTTTTTGGGCCGAGGGTTTTCTGCGTACGAATCTGAGCCATTTATTCTGATGGGGCCAGTAAAAGAATTCGCGGACTTAATTACAGATGCATTTCTCTTATTTAAAATTCTTTACGCAATAGATTTTTAGATATTTTAAAATAAAAATTCAGATTGGGTAGAATTTCTATATTAATCCAATCATCAAAATGATTTTAAAGTTCGTGCTGAGAAAAAGCAAAGATGATAATGTTGAGGAACGATAGCGATGCGAGATATTTGTTTTCTGGTGTAAAAACAGAAACCTTTTGGATTAAGATGTATGAAAAATACTCGTTATGCAGTGCCATGGCATTGAAATTATTATTCCAGTTTCAAACTACCGTTTTATGTGAGTCCGGTTTTTTACACATGAACACTATTTTGACCAATTCTAGAAATCGCTTAAAAAAATGTTGAGGTGGATTTTAACTAAAGTTGACCGAGTAAACCCCCGATTACACGTGAATATTACAAAATGTATTTAAGTAGAAAAATAACTACTGCTTTTACTTCTTGTTTTTTTATGATCAATTTTACTCCCTTTGAAGCACAATAAAATTGATTTGCTTTATTTTTCAGTACCCCTGGTCTAGAGGAAGTAAGCAAATTAAAAAATACTCAAACCTCGGACAGCTTGGTGTTGATTTCGATACTTGATACTCGCTCATAATTTAACTGAGTAATGGATACATTTCCAAAACGCACAGACTATATTTCTTTTGCTAAAAAGTTTCTAAGTTATGTATTTTTTTTACATTATGAAATATAAAAAGTGTCAAATAACATATACTATATATATATGACAGTAGCTGAAATTATTATAGTCGAATTAAATTTTGTTACTTTTTTTGTTTTTTAACTGCCGCCGTTTTGTTTAAGAGGGTTTTCAATTGTGACTAATTGTATTTTTTATTTATTTTTTTATAAAAAAGAATAAAAGTGTGATAGAAGAAAACGCTAATTTTATTTTATTATTGATATATATATATTTTGAAAGTAAAGAGCAAGTTAGGTTTGGCAGCTGGGTACTTTTATTCCTATATTCTGAAAAACATTCAAGTGATATTTGTTTAAGCATCATTTGAATTAGATAAATCTTTTTTTATCTATCAAAAAATTCATAAGCACTTGTTTCCAAACGCAGATAAAAATATAAAGTGACAACCTTATAACTAAACAAAAACAATAATCATATACTGAATTTATTGGTTTTATTCTAGGGTAAACCCCCGGCCCTGACATGGCCCGGGAAAACAGGGTTTTGACTCTTCCGGAACCCGGTTTAGCCAAATCTGGACACGTCTGGGCATACGGGTCACATTTTTATCTAATTTATAGTAAAAAAATATAAAAAGCAAAAAAATATTTGCAAAAAGATACAAACTTATGCGAAAAAGCTTTCCGGAACCCGCGTAAATGCAACGACTTGCCCGGTGGACACCCTTGGTGTTAAATGCTTACTTACGGGATTAATGTAAAATGCGCGGCAACACTGCGCATATCCAGCTAATATATGAGGTTTTATGCGTATGTGTAATATAAGCTAGCGAACACGCGGAGACACCAACATCCATGGGATTAAATCTTTAACAAAAATGTAATAACAAAAATGAATTACTTCATACTAAAAAATGCAATATTATAAGGTTTTGCGGTTTAGTCCTTTGGGATTTTCACTAATATTGTTTCACCCGGCTCTTTTTTATGATGATAAATTGATAAAATAAAAAAAATTTCAAATCATTAAATAGTTTTCAAAGAACACTGGCAGACATTAATAATTTTTTTTTTTTAATTCTTATATTTATCTTTTAATTTATAGGATTGATATTTACTTATTCTATCAGTTTTGCAATATATCCTCCCCGTTGAATATGGAGTCTGTAATTGTTAGTTTTAACCACTATAAGATATGGAAATTGGCAATTTCATGACATTAAGTCAAATTATATAACTTCTGTTGACATTTTTAATAATAATTTTGCATTTATTGCTACAAAAATGCATAAAAGCTGGTTTCCTTCTTTTTTTCAGTTTATAACTTAAAGCAACTTTTCTGGATTTCAGCATGAACTTGTTGTGTCACAATGATCTCAAGATCTGTTCTTTCTGTATTCCAGTAAATTTTTTTCTTTTTCTTATGTTACGACAATAGAAGAATTGAGTAGGATGTTTTAAATGTAAGATTAACAAAACATAATATTTTTCTGAACTTCATATTTATGAATTCTACCGCCTACTCTGTTTTATTTTCTCCTTGAAAAAAAAATTACAACGCTCGTCTTCTCGGAAGACAAGAAACGCGAATATTTGTCATTAAATATAAGTGTGATTTTTATAATTAGTTTTAATGATCAGTTTATCAATTAGAAATATTAATAAATGAGTTTCAAAGTGTTTAGATACTCGAAAAAGACTCGGTACTCATTTTTTTTAAAACTTATAACTCGGTACTCGAAATTTCGGTAAAGGTATTGTAAAGGTGCCGATTTTCAGTAGGGAAAACGTTGCCCGCAATTGGAATAATTGAGGAATAAGACGGGAGGGAAATGGATTGTCAATGAAAAGTTGTGAAGGAACAGGATTTTATCAGAAAAAGTTTTAATAATGTATTTTTTATGTTTAGATTGGTTGTGGTGGAGCAAAAATGACGAGAATGATATCCACTAAAAACTTATCAACTGTGATTATAGTTATTAAAAGAAATATCAAGTAAATAAGCATTTACCACAAATGGATCAATAGAAAAGTATGGATAAGAAAAAAACGTTAAATAAATATAAAAACCACATCTAATTTATGCAGTTTCTTTATATATATTTATCACAATATAACAAAAAAATGTAAAGAAAATATTATACTGTTCTTATGATAATCTGTCATTTTTTGGCACATTTTTGTGTTAGTTACTAATACTTTTCTAAATTGCAAGGGTGACCTTTTGGTTAGTATCACTGTGCATCAAGATGTAGTACAGTGCATTATCTCCGTGTATAAATTGCCTATGTATCACTGTCTTGTAATATAATTTACTAATTTACTTTTTGTGATACTTGCCTTGTCTTTAGCCGAGGAAAGATATTTTATACTCAATCATGTGTTGAGCCATAGATATTTTATTTTTTTAGAGGGCTCTTTTTTATGTCTTGGGTTTTTCGTCTTGTTCTTTGTTTCTTGCATTGTATTTTAGTTTTTATAAGACATATATTTAGTAGGTAACTAAAATGTCAAATATAATTCCTAAAACAGGACATTTTTTTATAAACATATTAGAATGTCGTAAACTTCGTTCGGTTTTTCAGGTGTCGGATTATTGGGAATCGAAAATATAAAAAAAATATAAGAATATAGTATAATCAATATAAACCGATTTTTACACGTTTTACTGAGTTATTATTACGTACAATTCATGTTTAAAACTTTCACCTTATTTTAAAAAAAAAATTGGGTAAATTTTCGTTGAAGTGTTAAAGCTAAGTAGCAAACAAACTTTTCATTTTTCGTTTTTTTTTTATAAACCCATATAATCTATATTTTTTGAATTAAAATCGTCTTTTTACGATTTTTAAAAAGCAATATTACGCTTTCCTAGTAAAATAGTTTTACGGTAAATCATTTAAAATTAAATTACTGTTTTATATACAAAAAAAGAATAAAAACAAAAAACATTTATCATACCTTATTGGTGTGTTTTGCGTACATTTAAGTATTTTCTGGATTAAGCTTATGATCAAAAACAAGCTTTTTCCGTTGTTTAAAGATTTAAAGTTGTTTTAAATGCACGGTATAAACAAATTAACTTTTTAAAAAAAGATGTGTGAACTCGCTAGAATTTTTATATGTGTACACATAAATGTGTTTCTCTTTTTTTCATATTGATTTTTGTAAATACATTCATTTATATTTCAGCAACTAGCGCAAACTTGCAATTTTTTAGTATCTTTTACACCTACCAATTACACTTGCAAAGCCTTTGCATATGTAAAAACTTTTTTATTTGTTTTTTTGCAATAATAAAAGTAGTTAATAATCATTAGCAAGCTTTATGATCCTGACTTATATATAAATACCGAATGCTTACCTAGTAAGAAAATATAAACTTGCATTATTTGATTAGAAAGAGCATAGAATTTTGTGCATGCCATAAAAGTAAATAACTGTATAAATTTATGCAACTTATATGCTTAAATACAAATTTAAGTGTAACAGTATATACCAAAAAGCATTTTTAAAAAACTTCATAGTTCAAAGTGACAGATTATGCTGTATAGTTTCTTATAAACAAATTTGTTTACTTATTAATTTTACAAAAATATTTGTTACTATTTACACGTAAAATTATATTGTATTCTTTTAATTTTAACTTACTGAGTAAACTAAGCGATAAATATTTTATTTTTATAAAAATAAAAAAGTGCACTTATAGCGTTTTACTATTCTCAATAATTGACTACAACACAATAAACATGTCTGATGCAAAATGTATATATAAGTTGTTTTTTGGAATTGCATTTTTACGGTATATTTTCTTTAAATAAACATTATTTATATGCGTCTTTATTTTTTGCTATATAAAGCTTATGGTCCGTTTGCTACCAAGTTTTAGATAGGATACAATATTTTATATTATAACCAGTATTTTTTTAAGTATTTTTGTAAGCTAGGGTATCTGCTCAGAGGTGTGTTTGTTTTTAGATATTTTTTTACAATCATATGTAAATAAGTAAGTTTTAACATAACATAAAGACACAAATTAACATTTAAATAACTTAAATCGGACATCTATAAAAATTAATATGCCTTTCGTATACAGAAATATTTTTTGATAAAAAATTGCTAAAGGATGCTTTAAAAAAATTAAGAATATATTATTAAATACTTTTTGTGTATAAAAAAATTTAAGAAAATTTTAAGAGTGTTTTTGGTTAATTTCATATTAATTTGATATTGTATTGGAAAAATTAAAAGTTAAAGAAATTTATTGAATTACGTATTTACAAAAAAACAGATGGACTGTAAAATTTTTTGTTGATTTTTTATATCATGCCGTATAAAAAAAACTATGTTATACACAGTCGGACATGTTATAAACTAAAGGGTAGTTTTTATAGAATAAAAACAAAAATAGTACCTTGTCTCTTTGATAAAAAAAAACCACATAATCTTAATGACCATTTTTTTTCTACACTGGGTGTGAACATTTAAAAAGATTCGCATTGTATTTTTTACAACTTTTTTAGATATCATTATACTTTTAGTGGTCTTTTAAATTATTGAAAAAAGTGAATTATAAATAAAAGTAATATTTACAAAAATTTTCTAGTTTGTTATATATGCTTTTATAGTCTATGTAAATACTTCCAAAAAAGGCAAATAAATACTTTATTTTTATGTTGTCTAATTGTAAACGGTTCAAAAAAAACATCGATTCTAGTGCTTTAAAACTAATAAATTACGAATAAAAAAAAAACAAAGTAAATCTAAAGAAAGTTTATCATGTTCATAAATCTTTCAGGTCTGTTTTTGCGGTTAAGTTATGGTTTTTTACAAATATCTAGTTTTTCTATGGTGAAAACACATGTTAAAATTCAATTGATGCTTTTAAAAAAAGATACGAAAACTTTGAAAAGCGTATATACTACAAAAATGCAAAACAAAGTACAAATTTGTCTATTTTAGATAATTCGCTTTTTTTCCAAGTTTTTTTGCTTATTAATATTGTGTATACATAAGCCCTAAATTTTTTTAAAAAAATGTTAACGCTCAAAAAAAAAAATTCATATTTTAAAGACACAAAAATGCAAGTTTAAAAGAATTTGTTTTTTTCAATTTAATAGAACCTGTAATTTCCTTTTATATATATATCTTAAACACACACAACGCAAAAGAAAAAAAAACATCACGTAAATGATCACAACCAATACATAATAAAAACAGTAACTATAAAATTCAGTATCTAAGACAGATTATTAACTTTTTTTTATCAGACATAAAGTGTCATTTTTGTTTTTATAATATGCAAATTATGGTTTTATAATAACAACGAAATAGAAACCATATATATTATAGTTACATTTTTTTTGCTAATAACTTCAATTTTTTGGAACTTTTATATTTTTGATATTCACTTTTCGTGTAATATGTTTGCCAAGTTTTTTTACGAGTGTCAGTATTTTTTTAAACAGCAATACAATATATAGATCTTGTTAACATTGCGATTTGCGGAAAACAGGCGCGTGCTGTTTGTTATATATCCAATAGCAAAATTCTTGCTCGTGTGTCGCGAACCCTCATAATAAATAGACAGCTTACGCATGGTTCAACCATGTTATATACTCTTCTTAGTATAGCAAAATCAATATATTCTTTAGTCAAAGCTTTTTTAAATTCCGATGACTTTTATAAATGTAAATTGCATTCTGCACGATATTGACAGTACTTTGCTATATACACCGATTAAATTAACCAGATTTTATACGACCGAAAAAATCCAATTAAAAATCATAGTAAAGACCAGAATATCTATTATGAAATCGGTTTATATTAACCAGCCGCGCACAATTTGTATATTTTTATTTAATTTTTTGCATTAAAACAAAACGTAAACGAACCCTAAGCTTATGGTTATATTTTTGGAGTCGAAGGCTCTTGATATGATATTAATCTAAATTGGGCTAGATCATATCATGTGATAATGTTTTAGATTAGATATAAAAAATATATATAAACAAAACAATAGTAAATAAAGAGATCACTTTTACTATATTTTCATCTGAGTTCCGTACGGAACCCAACATTTTAACTGACCACAAGCTCAGCCATGCTTGTTGAAAAAAGGCAAGAGGAGGATTTAAAAGTTGATACTCCGTGGGGACAACCCACGTAAAAAAATCTGTAGGATTTGACCCGTTATGAGGGCAATTAAGCTGGGTATATAAAGTGGGTACAAAATTACATATATTCTTAATTATTTTTGGTATGATTTTTGTATGAACTTTCTTAGAATTTCGGTTGGGTTTTAGTTCGAATTTTATTAAAAGTATTGGTATAGTTTGTTTATAATCATTGGAAATCTGATGAAAATTTCGCGTTGATTATAATCATATTAACTTGGAATTAATTATCATTAATTTAGAATAAATTTATTGGGAATTAGATATATGATTTGGTATTATTATGTTTAATATTATTAGAATCAATTGGTATATGTTTTATAGAAATTCTGGTTGGACCTTGGTGGAAGTTTATGCAAATTAATGGTATTAGTTCAGAAAAATTTACTGGGATTTATATAAGAATTTTGGGTGATTTTGGTAATATGTTCTTGGAATTATTGGTATAAATTAGGATACTATTTAGTATGAGTTCGATGAAACTTAAGTTGAAATTGGTGATTTATTCTTGAAATTATTGGTGCAAATTTGGTATAAATTTATTATGAATTCGATATAAATTTAAGTTGAATTTAGTGTTACTTTCTTGGAATAATTGGTATAAATATAATGGGTATTTAGTTATATTTTGAGTATATTTTGGTTATATTTTGGTTTTGTTACTAAAAGAAATTTTGTGTAAGTTCGATGTAATTTGGTTGGTTTTGGAAAATTTCAAATAAAGTTTGGTAGTAAATAATGTGTAAAAATAGTGTACATTAGGCTTGTATATTAGCAGTAAATTTCAAGGGATTTAATAGAAATTTGGAAGGAATTTTGCAGATAAATGGAATTAATAGGGTAAAATTTAATATTAAAGTTAGTTTTATGCGATGCAATGGGCAGTATCAGTGGTATAATGTAACTACGTTTAGTGTTATAATTTTAGTGTGTGATTGTGAAAAATATTAGCTTTAAAGTGAGAGTTAAATTTGGGTTATCATTAAGAATAAAATTGAGGAAAATAGGATGTGAATTTGTTGTTTTATTTGAATTTAATTTAGCTGTATATTAGGCGTTAGATGTAGAAAAAAGGGTAACAGTTTGGCTGAGATGGCGGGTTTGATATAATACACCTCTGACCAGGCAAGGGGCAGGCATGTGTAAATTATACAAACAACCTATATAATATTATAGGACCTTTATAAGGTGGATAGTCTAGTCAAAGACTCTTGATATGATATTAATCTAAATTGGGCTAGATCATATCATGTGATAATGTTTTAGATTAGATATAATATATATATAAACAAAACAATAGTAAATAAAGAGATCACTTTAACTATTTTTTCTTTGTAGTATCTCACGACACCCAACAATATTCTAAATGCTGCTTTTTTTACCAGTTATAAATATATGTAACTAAAAACACGAATGTGTAGACTTTTAAGGACGTAGAGCTAGATAGACAGAATATTTACTGTTTAATATAAAATGTCAGCATAAAACTCATTTACCATACCTAATGTATGATTTCTTAATTTAAAAAGTATAATCTTACTTTAATATGCATTCGCTGACAAAAAAAAAATTTAAGGAAAAATGGAAATATATTATATACTTTTAGATATACTTTAATCATTTATATATATATCCATGCCCATATTCATATCATAAACATTTTTTTCTTAAAAATGACTTTGAGTAATACTTTAAGACCGTTTTTTTAAACAATCAAAGTATTCGTATTACTAATAATGCACTTATTTTTCTTTTTATTTTGCAGATATCTTTAGTTGCAAATAATAAATTTGTAAAAGAAATATCAAATTTTTTAATACTGAAACTGCATATAGGATTACGAATACCTGTACCATGTCTACAAAAATGAACAGTTCGAAGGTATATAAAATATAATTAGATGCAACTTATGTTAGTTTTTTGATTATCTATTTATGATGAAAAACGTATTTTCAAGTATATTAACAAATTGCAGTATAAAAATTACATCAATCGCACAAAGTTTTTTTTTGAATGCGAGCGCGTAAGCTTATTTTGTTTTTTACATTTTATGTATAAAAAAAATTACAAAAGGATAAAAGTCTACGCTATTATTTTCTAAATAATACTAAATAATTTTTAAATTGTTTTAAAAAGCATACAAACATATTTATCGTCGTTAACTGGTGATCAATCATACAACAGTAATGTTTTCTAGCCGGTTTTATATAAAAAAAAACGTTTATCTTATGAGTTTACGTGCAGTTTATTTACAACAGTTACTATGTTACTAATCTAAAATAACACGGGATTTCTTACTTGTACACTTGTAATTCAGATCCAAAAAAAAACTTTTTTTGTAATCAATTACAAGTTTTACTGGTTTTTCTCACTCAAATATGTAACTGCAAAACTTGCAAATCACGACTATCATCTAAATCCGAACTATACAATCCTGCGTGTTTTTTAATATTAGACAGGCCTCTCATAAAAAGTAAAATCAAAAATTCTGTCTATTTTTCCTTTTTAGTGAAAAATAGCATGTTTTAAAATGTATAAAAAAGGATTTTGTGGAAAAACTGAAGTAAAAAGGTTACATGTAATATTTATACTCGTTTTTTTATAATACCTAGAAAAAAATATAACTATATTATAGTACATCATTTGGGCGGCTCGGAATAGTTTCGTGACGTAAAATGTTATAAAAACATTCAATAACTATAACAAAGCATATATATATTGTTAGTAGATCTTTTTCTACTAAGCTAATTTTTGCATACATGTGTTTACATTGCCATTTAATAAATCTATGTATACTGCATAAAAAATAATCCAAAGTATCATTAAAAATACTGATTTTTTTACTTAAGTATAAAAATATTTTTTTTACTTTTAAATTACAAACATAATCTGCGCTAATAAAGATCTATTCGGTGCATTATTTCGGCGCGTTTACACCCTTTTGTTCTTTTGAAACTACACTCTTGTAAATTAATACGCAAAAAAGAAAGAAAAAAAAGAAAAACAGCATAGTATTATTTTCAAATTTTATGCGAAAAACTTTTTAAGTTTTTCCTTAATAAGAAACTAATATTTTTGTGCGTTGTTATAGCAATTTGATGCCAAAAAAAAAGGTAAGATTTAAAGTCCATTTATGGGTAATTTTATAACTAACATAAAATTTATGCAAAAAAAACTTTTGTAAAGATTCACATCTTATAAAAATGCATTTTTCTTTTGTAGTTTTTATAGTTTTACATATGAACAAGTCGAAAATGATAACGCAGATTCATAGAAAAAACCAGTAAATAACAGATGTTTTTTATATCTCTTCATATACCACTACGATATATTACAAAAATATATTACAAACAAGCATAACCTGTAACAATAAGATCCATAATATTTTTTATCTTGTCATAAACTTCATTTATTAGACATATGAAGCTTTAAAGACCTCCATCTAAATGATAGTCCATCAGAAGCACGCCTTTGTGTTATCATATGATCCTAATATGGCACAAAAGGGTTTCTTACACTATTTATCTTCTTTGTTGTTGCGTGTGATATATATAAGAGGCAAAGAACAAAACTACATACTTTAGTGCCCGTCTGCATATCAATTTAATAATTTATAAAACAAGATTTTTTCCATCAAAATCCCTTTTAATAAAGGCCTGATGATAGGTGATACATATCCGAATATATTGGTATGAATGAACAACAAGTAAATTTAAGCATCATTCGCAGGCCTCGTCGCAAATAGCATCTTATATAATGTTCTTCCTATTTATATAATTTAATTCTCTACTAAAATTTAAATTCTCCTTATTTGAACAATTTTCGTTGTTTTGTACAAGACAAATAAAGAATCATTAGCAAAAAATATTTGGAATATGCAATTTTACATGGTTTTGTATTATAAAACTTAAAAACTGTTGCCAAGAGTGTCCAATACCCATTTTACCGGTTTGGCAGTTAACCGGTACCTGTACTTTTTATCACCTTTGGTTTACCGGTGTAAAACCGGGTATACCAAAAAAAATACATCTAGTAAAAATCGATTTTAATCAATATTGTTTAGATTAATTGAACTAAAACATGGCAAAAAAATAATGATTACTATCTTTTTTCTTTTAATTATAGTATAATTTACAATAGGGGCAATATTGGAGCATGAAATAGTAGTTTTTTGTAAATCAATATCAGGCAGGGAATACGGCGACTCTTTGCATTTATATAATAAATTTATCAAATACATACTTAGTAAATACGCTTTTTTGTTACGACGGTCAATAGAAAAAAAATACGGGTATCTCTGCTTTCTTCGTACGGTATTTAAAATCTATAAAGAAAGATGTATATTTTTTTATTGTCATATAATAATTTTAAAAACCTTCTAAGAACCTATATTTTAAAAATAAAAAGTCACAGATAAATTGCGCTACTAAATATTGTGTAAAAAAGAGGTTCAGAAAATAATCACGCCAAAGTTAAATGCATTATGAGATGTAGGCAAAGTAAAAACAGTTGTAACTTTTCTTTACATTTTTAAACGCTTGTATTTGTCATAATTAGTGCAAACACTGAGAGCTTAGACAGACAGCT
>JAQFYM010002168.1:0-25552 GCA_034694785.1 Agrenia bidenticulata | reverse complement strand
GTACAAAAAAGTTATTTTACAATGATTAAGAGTTTTTTAATATTTCAGAAAATATATCGAATTGCAGTATCAAATAACAACCTAACCACTAAAAAAAATATTGTGCATTGTTAAAAAGAGGTGAACTGAGTAAGTAAAAAACAATAAAAATACGCATGTACGGTATATCCACAATGTGTACAATCTTGCAAAAATACAGTTAACGCAGTACAGTAAAACCCTCAAAATGATTGTTGTGAACCAACACTATCAGTTCACTTTAGAAGCATAAAAAAAAGGTTTAATGCTATCTACATATTAATGGTACATTTTATTAAGATTTTAGTAATAATGATAAACAAGAACGAATCAAACTATTTTCATAGTTATAAAAACAGCAAGAAACTAAAAAAATAAATAGTAACTTTCGAAATGGCATTTGTGAAAGTTAAATATACTTCTGAGGCTAACGCCGCATTACCCAAAAATGATAATTTCTATTAATGATAAATTTTTCTTTTATGGTTAATTGGGCGGGTCAAATTGTGCACCTAAATTACCTTATGATAATATGTTAAGTTTGTGCCGTCTTACCCTTTTAGCTTCGAAATAACATATATGTGATTTTTTTGATATCCCTAAACGCTCAAGATCCCATATATGTTATGCCATAAAAAAAATTTCATTTAAATACAATAATAAAGAACAAAACATGTCAGAATTACTCTGAATGGATGCAAAATATAAAAATTTCTAAAATTGGACATTTACTATTAATCCGAAACATCCTATGGACCAAATTAAATCTTTTTGATTTTGCTTCCTCGATCGGAAGAGTTTGCCAAATAATCACATATTTGTGACAGCAGCC
This sequence comes from Agrenia bidenticulata, assembly GCA_034694785.1. Classification (NCBI taxonomy): domain Eukaryota; kingdom Metazoa; phylum Arthropoda; class Collembola; order Entomobryomorpha; family Isotomidae; genus Agrenia; species Agrenia bidenticulata. The sequence continues at coordinate 24,702 of JAQFYM010002168.1, read as the reverse complement.
GAAAGATTTAATACTCAAAAGGGTTTTTTTAAATTTTTTAAATTTTAAATATATGATTTATAACAACTAAAATTTATAACCTGTTTGAAACCAAAACTGTCACAAAATGACAGGTACACTGGAATGCTTGTGCAGATACTAAAAATGATAAATCATATGTATTGACTTAAAATATCTCGTGTGATTGTCTTTTGTATTATAAAAGACAAATATGTAATATGACATTCAAGTTTTCGATATGTGCAATAAGACAAAAGTAGTTTCACTTACCTTTTAGGTATAAAATTTTTACCCCAGAGGTTCTTTGTACTGAGGTTGATAACTTTTTTTACCCGCGGTGATTTCTGAACCTTTTATTTTTTACCCCAGGGTAATGCATCCTTATTTTTCTAAATTTACAAATAAATCCCAAAAACTTACAAAAACTGCTGTAAACGTAATATTTACACACTTGACGTGTTTTTGTATGTTTTCGGAGTTTTTGTTGTGCCTATTTTTTTCATGATTTTGGCAAAAAATACACTATAGGGGCAAAAATAAAAAAAAGAATCTGGGTTCAAAAAAAAAGTCAGCATAAACCCAGCCTGGCCAATTTGCCATTTTTAGATACCAGAAATAAAAGTGTCCCAACCCGGCCCGGCCAATTGATACCCGAAAATACCCGAATTTTTCTATGTCGTTTAAGTGATTTTTAGCTGAAGTTGTAACAAAAACTGTCGTACAGTACATCGAGTTTACACAAAAAACACAAATACAGTTACTTATAGTTTGTTATTAAACACAATTGTTTGTTATTTTTGTAAAAAATATATATGTTTAAGTTTTAAATACATACAAAAAAAAGTTTTTTTTAGCAAAGCGGTTATCTTGGGTGTATAGTACAAGCTTACAATTACTAGATATATACAAAAAAGATCTATTAAAAGTTTCTCGCCATATATGGGTATGACTTGAATAACAATTTAAACAAAAACTCATAGAAAACCAAAATTTTAGCATGATAAATGTACAAAATACTTTTCTTAAGTTTTAAAAGAATCAGCATCTTTTTAATTGCTAATAAAATCGCATTTAACAACAAATAAGAATGATTTGACAGTAGAAATATTACATTTATTTGCCTATGTTTTTTAAAATACTATGTCTTAGTATATTGTTTTTTATTTGCATTTTTAGCATTAGAATGTCGTTTAATTTATTTTTCTATATGATAGCGTCGCAATACAATAGCTCAAAATTTTTTTGCGAACGCAACAGATATAAAACAAGTATTTATTCTTCTATAAACAGTTATTTGATATTTTAATTTATTAAAAAAACTAGTTATTATTATAATTTTTACGGCAACTATTGTCCTGAAAATTACGTTTTTTTAAAGATTTGTACAGATAAGCTAATATAGTTTTTACAAACAAAAAAACACGATTTGTTTTTATATATTAAGTTGTAACTATCCGGATTATATGAATGCAAATTATATATTAAGACTTTTTATAATACAGTATCAAACACAAAAATAACCGTGCGCTTAAAAAACACAAATCGATACATATGTGCAAGAAATTAATGAAAGGCATAAATATTTTTAGAAATACACCAGCAATACAATATTGATATAAGATTGCCTTTCTTATTTTAACTACCAAAGTAACGTTTCCTACTACCAGTATTTATTTTTTGCTTTCGTCTTTACGACCACCAATTTATAATGCAAATCTAAAAAAGAAATTTTGACTTTCAAGTACCAGTATTGACTATTCTTACATTACGTAAACTAAAAAAAATATTTAAAAACATTTTAAGGGCAGAAACGTAAATTTGATGTCATTTTCAAATATATCTGTAATCCCTGGTTTTGCAAAAACAGTAAACCATAGTTACAAGCAGCAAATAGTTTATATTTACATACAGAAACTCTTATTCTTTTTTTAAGTAATTTTAAATTTTTAAACGGGTTATAATATTTTCTAACAATAAAAATTTAAATCCGTTTTTATATGTTAAATGTTTTTTTAATATCTTAGAAATAGTGTTTATATGAGTATGTAGCATAAAAAAATACCCGCAAGCTTTAAAAAGCATTCCATACCCGCCAAACCCACCCGCGGGTCAAGCCCGGCCAGCTATTCATATACTTATGCAAAACGTTAGTGGAAATCAACCTCGGGTGAAACATTTTTGAAATGTCCCAGGATGAAAAAACCCCGGGATATTTTTTGGCTTCCAAAAAGAAGATAATCACCTCGGGTGAAAAAAATGAAATGACTCCAAATGTTTCTAACCTAATGCATTTTTATGAAAAAAGACAAACCGTATAACCTGTTTGTATATAAAGCATAGACAATTATACGACGTAAAGCGCTTTTTCGGTAAATCTGAAGCATTGGAAAGTTATTCAATAGCCAAAATATGTAAAACAATCTATGCATAAAAATATACATAAAAAATTTACCATAAAAAATATATGCTACCACTAACGTATAATGCTGTTAGACATACAAAATATATCTAATTTATAACCTTTTTTTATTACGAGGTACTTACCATTCGACTGTTTAATATGCAAAAACCCTAATCTGATTAAAACGGCTTTTTGCCATATTATAAGAAACTTTGTGCGGCTATAAGTATTTTTGTAATTTTACATCATGTAAAATGCTTTTGCCGGATATTAATTGGATTGAGATCTAATTTAAAAGTAACCTTAAAATACACGACAGCTGCAATTGTTGTCCATAAGAATACTTCTACGCAGCCAACTACTATTTGGCGTTTTTATGTGCACTTGTTGTGCGTTGTTATATTTCTAACAAGGTGATTGTTGTTGAATTACATCACGACAAATTTTTTAGGGCTTGTTCCTTTTACTCATAAACTTTTATGCACAAAATTGCTTGAATTTAAATATAAAGCGTGTGCGGGTCTGTACACAAACCGTCAACTTTTATACACAAACATTATTTATATAAAGAGATGCAAACAACAACAATAAAAAAAAAAAAAAAGTCGATCTATTTGGTTTAACAGGCGCGGACGTATACGTTATTTTGCTAAAAGATGCAAGAATATGTTTTATTGTGTTCAAATGCTAATCGAGACATAAAAATATACAAATAATAATATAGTTCATTTATAAATGTTGATTTTTTTGCTAAAAAAATTAGATAACTTAATTAGGGTTTTAATTAAACACAAAAATCTACATTTTATGTAGCAAGATTATATAATTTTAGTTATATGCAAATATTTCTCTTTTTTTGCTTGCTTTGCTAATTATAACACTACCTAAACATGTTTTATATTAATTAAATATAGTTATTAGAATGTCGCATTGGTTTTTTGGCTAATAAAATACAATTGAACATTATCGTTGCATAGCTTAGGAGATAATATATAAAACAGTTTTTTACATAATATTTGTTGGTTAAAAAGTTTTCTATATATTGTTTTAAAATTTATAAATTTAAATACACTTCCTTTAAGGCCTCATTACCCTTTTTTGCCATATTTAAAAACTTTGTTTTTGTAAGTTGTATCTTTCTGTTATATATGCAATGATTATAAAACCAGCCTTTTTATAATTGCAGAATAAATAGTATTATGTATAAAAAGCTTATGATAAATATGCAAGATATAGTTATTCAGCACCCGTCTCTGTATGTATTACCTGTATTCGTTACAAAAACCTTGTCCCCTTATCCCAGTGTTAAAAGTGTAACCGGTACGGGTGCCACTCTTGCCCTAATATTTTACAAAGAGCTAAAGTGTAGCCGTAGTGATACACGCAGCTCTATATTTTTTTAAAAAAACACTGATTGGTACAAAAAAAATAATTTTGTTTTTGGTTACACAATATGCCACAACTGTTATATATTATTTATATAAACTACTATAATTTTTCCATAAACAAAAACAATTTATTACGTACGTATAAGTTTTTAAAATAAGTTCGTAGCCTGCCAGAAGTACCACAAAAAGTACAATAATAATATATTGTTTTTGTTGTTAACAAAATATACGTTGTTGTATACAATAGATTTTTTATCTTGTTATATAACAGCAAAATAGTAAGTTAATTAATAACCGACCAAAAAAATGTTTTATTTAAGTTTCTACACTAAATCGCTACAAACTTTTATATTTGTAAATGTGTTTTTGCCTGAAAGGCTGACTGCCAGCATTCTGACGACAACATTTTAGTTTTTTGCATAACTCTAGACACGAGGTCAGCATTTGCCTGTCCCGGCCCGTTTATTAACGCAAAAAAAAATAGTTTATGTGTCTTGGTCTAGCACTTTGATACCCGAAAATACCCAAAAAATATTTAATGTCGTTTTAAAGATTTTAGAGGTACATTTTCTGTAAAAAGTGTAAGTTTATAGCCTGGTTTTACACAAAATACACAAATTGACATGCCTTTTTTTAGTTTTATGCAGCATTTTATAGTTTTTTTTTGCAAAAAGAATATATGTTGAGAATATACATAATATACAAAAAAAATACTTTATGAATCGGTTATCTTGATTCTACAGTAACAAGCTATAATCATGCAATATAAATAAAAAAAGTTTAATAAAAAATTCTCGAGTTATTTAGCATTCACAAAATAACAATATACTCAAAAACGCATATAAAATGTACAACTTTCTACACAAAAAGTACAATTTTTTACACAAAATGTAGTAAATTAATTTTATCGTCATCAAGATACCGCTTATTTCTTATTCCCAAGTATTATGCATTACAAAGACAAAATAGAATGTATATGATCTAGGTAAAACAATCTAGTTTTATATATTTTTACATAAAATATGTCTTAGTATATTTTTTTTATTATTTTATTTAAGCCAATAATATAAACAAAAAATTTTTTTCTGTAAAATAGCTACTTAATACCATACCACAGAACACTTGCTTATTATACATCAAACTGAAAAACAAAACATGTTTTTTTTTTCTTTTATAAAAAGTTTTTTGATATTTTAGTTTATTAAAAAAACTGTTGTTAAAAAAAATAAAAAATGCAACTATGCATGATTTTGTAGTCTTTACTAAAAAGATTTGTATTACATATCAAATAAAATTTTCCGAGAACAAAAAAAAGACGGAAAATGTTTTGGTATATTAAGTTGTAACTATCTGCATAATTTTTATGCGAATACCATTATGAGGGGACGTATACTAATAATATTTCAAAAAAAAAACATGGCCGTGCGTTTTAAATAGCACGTACGGTAAATGTGTGCACGAAATTTATAACCAACATAAATTATGTTTGGTAAATAATATTTGCAATACAATATTACTATAAGTTGTCTATTTTATGTTTTATTTTTTTACACAATGCATACTTTCAGTATAAAATTAAGAGCTTTTTTTTTGCGCCTATAAACAAAAACAAGTTAGTTTATTATACGAGTTTTGACTTTTGAGTACTAGTATTAATTCTTCTAAGATTTCGTTTTATTAAAAAAATTAACCAACATTTGTAAATGCAAAAACGAAAGTTCATGTCTTTTGTTTTAAAAAATCCTTCAATATCTGGTATACAAAAAAAAAAAAAGTAAACCATAAATACAAGCTGCATTTAGTTTATATTTACATATAATAATACTTTTTTTGTTTTAAATTTACATTGTCACTTATTCTTTTGCACGGTTTTTACTATTTACCCTTCATACAAAATATATTTTTTCGTTTTTAACCAAAAATAGTTTTTTTTAGTTGTTTAATATATTTTTTTAGGTAAAAAGCAAAACAAAAATACCCGAAGTTATATAAATAATTGCCTACACGCTTGTATCCGCCCGCTAGCCAAGTCTAACGTTTTTGAAGCAGGTATATGCAGACTTTCACTTTAAACTATACAGATAAATACAAAGAATTGAAAAAACACAAAAGGATGCGATTTATCTTTAACAAAATGCGTTTCTACAGCGAAAACGCTTTGAATTTCATTTAATGTATATGCATACTGCGTAATAGCAAATGGCGCTAGTAAAATGTTATTTAAAGCATAATGGCTCATTTTTTGTGTTTATAAAAATAATAACAATAATTAATATATTTAACAATATTTTTGTTTTTTGGTACAAAAATAAATCTTAACAATGCAATATTAGTTTCCCTTAGCGTCTGCGCAAGCAGATTATATGAAATTCTTGTTATACAAGTCAATGCTAATCTGCTGTAGACCTTTTTTGCCATTCTTAAAACTTTAAACAATATTTGCTTGCATTTTACCGTAATACGTATAGGTACATTTTTTAAGTCGTTTATACACATTTTTTACTATTAATGCTGCTTTAAGCTGTTTTATTTTTTAGAAACTATAATTTACAGTACCAATATATATACATTGCACATGATGATTATCTGCATACATACCGTTTTTGTATATATTTACATTTTCTATTTTAAAAATTGTGTTTACTTTTGTAGAAATCCTGAGAATAGTAGATTCTTTGTGAACTTAATTTATTTTTGGTAAGAGTTAAACACCATTATGATAATCATGTGTTTGCTGGCATTTTTTTTTCGGTAAAGTAACAGAAATATACAACGTTTCATTTCAAACGAGTATTTCTATTATCTATTCTAAAATAGAACGTCGTTGCTTTACTTTAAACAGACATTTTACAAATAGAATTCAAGATAGATTATAAAAGATATTAACATTACAGGGTTTTTTTATGAATGCCATGAACAATTTAATATTTTATTTATTGTCAAAAAAAGGTTGATTAACACTACAAGTAAAGACAATTTTTACAAATACTTTCACTTTTTTTTTATATACATTTATTGAGTTTTTATAAAACAAAGTTAAAAACAAAAAAAAATGTTATAATAAGTAATCAAAAATATAAATAGTGAAAATTAATATGATATAAATGACAATTAACGCAGTCTAATCAATTAAAAAATTTAAGCTATATTTATACATAATTGCCTAGAAAGAAAAAACATATTGTACATCAAACACTTTTAATATTTGCTTTTTGTTAAGTTTGTTTCATACATACAAAAAAAAGAATACAGCTCTACCTTTTTTACCACAGTTCATATGAGTACTAACAGACATTAGAATTTTGCACAATTTTAAGGCCAAGCCGACTTAGAAGTAAAATTTATAGTCCGACCGTCTCTTTAGATTTTTTTATGTAAGTGAAATGTCCCTCTTAAAAAATAACCTAAAAAACACCATAGAATAGCGTATTACGTACTATATCAAATTATACCGGTGCCTAATAAGTGTATTTTACTTACTATACTGTAGTTTATTGTTAAATTTTACTGTTTGGTGTATGATAAGATCGTTGCTTATAAAAAGGTATACAAAAAATTTCTAAATCTATTTTTCATGTAAAAAATCTGGTTTTTGTACTATAATACGCTTTTGCGCATTTTTTTATTGTAAAATATTGGGAAAGAAACATTGTCGCATTTAAAACCGGATTTAATTATCTACTGAACAAAATTTACCAGCAATTATAATTGCGTAACATACAGTACTAGGTTTTTTTTTACACATATTAAAGATTTCTTGACAAAAATTTTATTAGCGAGCATTTTCGTAAAGACCCCATGTTTTACTTTTCATAACACAATTTTTCCAAAAAAAATTTAAGCAAAAAAAAAAAGAAAAAAACATTACTTAGGCTGCGTTCAGACTATAAATTTCCCTACTTCAGACAATAACAAAAAACCAAGAGTGTCACTTTTTACAAACTGTAAAATTTTTTTTAATTTCTATATTAACTTATGATAATTTTGTTACATTTAAAACAAAAAAACAAAGACGTAAAGTATTTCATTTCAACTATTAATAACAACCATATCATAGTTTTTTGTTTTTTCCATTGTTAGTCTGTAATTATGATGCAAAAAAATGGTTTGAGGTACAAAAGAAAAAAGTATCTTTTTTTTGATACATAACACTATATCATTTTGGGCAAACTATGTACTCGAAAGTCTTCTAATTACACTTCACGGCGCTCGAAACAATACTATATAGTTAAAGGAAGATGTAAAGAACAAAGTATGTTAGATGATTACCAAAGACTTAATCTGCAAATTCAATTTTTACGCAAGCGACGAAAACTCGACTAAAAGACTATACTATGTTTACAACAGCGCCTTATTACTTACGCACAACTAAACAAATGCCCGCTGCGACCGCAATTGTACTTATAATTCGTTATGCGGTGTTTTTAAAATGTATGTTTGTGAAAAAAATATTTTGCAAGTTTACCTGCTACGTAAACTAAATAAACAGCTAGAACTTATACTACCAACATCAAAAAAATACACGAATTTACTAGTTGTTTTCAGATTGCTTTGGGATTTAAGGAATCGCACATGTTTGGTAAAATCTATTATTTGTTTTGCCTGTAATGTTACAAAAAAAAACCAGTAAGCACATAGATACGGTTATTTATCTTAAGAGAATAAAATAAAATCAATAAGAAAATCTCTCATCGCATAACCTGATACTTAAAAAAGCAATGGTAATATACCAGTCCACAGTTTTGGTTGAGTTATGTTTTATGTCATCGATCTATAACAATTCACAAATCCAAATAAAGTAGCAAAACACTGCTTCCTGTTTAAGAAAACAAATAAGTTTCAAATTTTTGGCAAAAATGTAGTATTGTATTGCAAAATTGTTTGTATTTTTGTCAATATAACATGGTCCAGTTACATATTAACAGAATGTGTTATTGAAACAAACCACGATATTGAAAAATTAGATGACCAGAGTTTAGAGGCGTGCCTAAAGTATTGACTCAGAAATATTCTTTTCTGCTGCCGCATACTCGATTCTACATTTTTTCATAGCATATTTTTAGCGGAACATTTACTGTTTTTTAGGTTGCACGCGTATAACATCTACCATTTTGCTTTGATTTCGCTAACAGTTTAGAGAAAGTAAAGATTTTTTAAATTTTTGGTTTTTTTATTATATAGGTTTGCTTATAAGTTGTTTTTTTGCAATGTTTGTTTTGGATCCGCTTAGAAGATTTTTATTAAAAAGGCTATAAGCCTATTATCATTCTAAAAATTTAACAATTTTTCATGTTAACCCCTTGGCCTAGATACAAACTCTAAAACGCAACCATGTAAAACAACTACTTGCACAGCATATTCAGTTGCGCATATTTAATTGAACGGTCAAAAACAGTTGTAATGGCACGCTTTTTATCGTATACTTACATATTATCTATATTTATTAAATTATACATATATTTTCAGTCCGCAATGTAAATCAAATACAATACAGACACATATTAGCCGTTTACCCATATATTATCATGTGTCTGCAAAGGTTCTACTAATTTTTTTTTTGTGTTTGTTTTGTCTTCGTTATATAGTCTATTAAAATTGTTTATCGAATATCTATTAAATGTGCAACTTAATGTAATCTCGACTTCTTCTTATAATTGGTGTTTTAATAACTATTTTTAATACTGCTCTGTCAATATATTTTTTTACTCGTAGTTTCTTGACCTTTTTTATTTTTCAAACGGCCTGCATATTTCCAATGTTTTTTTATACAGCATAACTTGGGACACTCTATAGTCTCTTCATGACCCGAATGCAACTTATTCGTGTATAAAAAGTATTCAAATCTTGTAAGTTTACGTAAACTCAAAAAGTGAAAATCACTCGAACAACGCAGCCTGCAAAATCCTACACTAGTTCCAGATGAACCTGCGTTTATATAACCGTACCTGCAAAACTTTATTATTTTATGGCATGAGCAAAGCATTTAATTATTAACATTATCGTAAATAGTCTTAAACACTTAAATCGCAACATTCAGATTCAAAAACGTCTTTTTACGATTTTAAGAGAAAACTTGTCTTTTGCTAGTAAAAACAAAGATTCATTTATAGCAATTGTCTCCCAAAGTTTTTTTTACAATATCGCTCGTATCTTAAAAAACACAGTTAAACCCTTTGTTTCTTTATATCTAAAATACTTATTAATGAACACAACAAAAAGCCTTTTTAAAAGCCTAATATTTGTTTTTATAAACTAAGAGTAAAAGAAAGAAAATATCATGCGGGATGTTATAAAACAATACATACCTTCATGGGAATCTTACATAAATTTTGGTAAATCAAGCATCTTCAGAAAAATTTTGCACTATTTAAGAAGGCCATAACCATGAAAAAAATCAATTTTAGTTATTTTTGCGTTTGTAATAGAAATTCTAATTGCTTTGTACATAGCTTTAGCATCGGGTTCTCTAAATCGCTTTTACTGCAAGCATTCAATAGAAAAAATCTTTATTGCGCATGCTTTGCGTTCAATGCATTGCAATACATTGCAATGCATTGTGCGTGTTTTGTAATATTTACATAATAATATATACAAGTTAATACAAAAAAAATAGATTAAATGCTAATTTTAGTGTTTTGTGCGTTACATGAAGTATGAGTACGCATGTTATATCAAAATGCCAGTTTAGGTGTTCTGTAATAAGTATTTAAGAAAGCTGTTCAAGCATTAAAAAAAAAAAAAAAAAAAAAAAAAAAAAACGTTTTTAGAGTGTGAATACTTGGTTGGTGGTTATCATGGAAAAGCACAAGTATTTGCGCAACCAAATGTTTTTTTCACTTTCTTGTTGCATATTTTGCTTTACGTTCATTGCATATAACGCAAAAAAATTTTTATGTAATGTTTTTGCTAAAAACCCAAGTTTTTAGACAAATTTTAGAACAGCACTGTAGGAAATAATATTACCAAAAGACGCAAATAAAAAAATGTAACCGAAGTCTTTGTAAGATAATGCAAACGTGTTGTATATTGGGTTTTTCATCTTTTTTTTTAATTATAAATTATAGGAATTAAGATCTAAGTGTTAGTACAATAAACTGTTTTAAATTGTACTACCATGTTTACATGTAAGTTTTCATTACTTTTTTGCCTATGCTTAAAAGAAAAACTGGTTAATATAATAATAGTTAAAATTATCTGCCAATCATCATATAAAAAACACGAACGTTTTTTTTTGTTAGTATAAGGAGCAGTAAAATTGCATGTTCAAACCATTAATATCAATTTCTATGTACATAAAATGCATTTTTTGTATTTAAAATGCATTTTAAGTGATTTTGACAAGTTTAAGATATAAAAATTTTTAAGACAATATCAAAAACATGTATAATGATTGTTTTAGGTGCAATTGCATACAGTTGTGTGCAAATTAGGGTATAACACCTTTTTTTCTACAACAGATAAATTATAAATGCGTTTTTCAAATGGTAAAGTGCTTTTTTTGCCTTTAAATGCATTTTCGCATTTTTAAAATGCATTTATAACAAACTCTCTGTTTAAATGTTTATGTTTTATATATAAAACTGTAAAAAAATGTATTTAACCTTTTTTTTTTTCCACAATAAATTATGATTTATTAAGCAATTAATTGCAATTTTTGTAAAACAAGTGATTTAAAAACAACACCATTGTCAAATAGTAAACATTTGCAAATAAATAATAATAATTTAATTTATTAATATATTCTGCATTAGTAGTTTTTTAACTTGGATTATATCGCATTTTGTTTGTAATCTACAGCAACATAACGAATATATAGTTTCTACTGTTTAAAAAACTTTAATCTTATATTGCTACGTTGTTTTTCCTGTAGTTTTAAGATGTAAAGCCTTTGCGTTTAAAGAATTACGCTTTTTTAGAGTATGTGTGTTTTTTATAGATCATGTGTAAAACGATATATTGCTAATTCTATGCATATTTTAGCGTTCTTTTTAAATTCAAACCAAAAATGGTGAGATTTTTACTTACTAAAAAAATATTATTCTTTTTATATAGTCTCAAAATTTTAATTTAAAAGAATCTTTTCCTAGTTCAACTTTTACCGAAAAATCCTTATTTACGCAAAAAAAAAAAAAAAAACTTTGTCGTTTTTTCCGTAAACGAATAAGCCTGGTGATTAGTCAATGTAAGTGTAATTATAAAAAAAAAATACTTAGTAGAACTTGGCTGGATTGTGCATGTTTTGCAGGAAATTGGCATACGACGTGAAATCGCAGGCATTTTAATTACTGTCATTATTTACTTTTATGTCTTTTATATTTTTGTCTATCTGCAAACAAAAACACTATCAGATCTTGTAAAATCGTATTCTATGTTAATAATTTGACGCTAGGAATCCGGCTATAAAGTTTCCTTAAATCATGCCTCACATGTGCGTTTTTTAGCACCCAAAAGTCGGAAGGGCTTGTCCGTACAAAACCAACTAACGAGACTTGTGTATCGTACTCAAGGGGCTATGATCACATGCATATATGCACATTGTTCAATTAAACCTATGCATATAATACAAAATGACATCTTTAGCTTTGCCAAAGCTCATAATGATGCATCAGCATCAATAAGATAAGAACCATAATAATTATTAAGAAAATGTATATTTAAAATGCGAGGTTTATTTTTTTGGCTGTTTGTAGCAAAAATCAAGTTACTGCTATAATTTTACTCCATTTCTTATGCCCTTAATCTAAAAGTAAGATAAATTATATAGAGAAATAGGCCTTGGAACTTATGCGTGGTACGTTAATGACAAAATCAAAAAACTACCGAACATAACAAAAACAGGGGATAGAAGTGATTAATCAAAAACATATTTATAAAATAATATCCTACTAGGTATAAAGCCTAATATGGAGCAGAAATTCGCTACTACTACACTAAAGAAATATAACAAAAGAATACCGTATCAATATCTAAAGGTAGAACAATTTACGTCAAAAAACAACAAATGTAAATTTTGATTTTTGAAAATATAATTTTTTAGTTTTTTTTTTAATTTTATTTTTTGAAAAAAAATTCCTACTTTTTCAGAAGTCTCAGTATAATATTAAAGAAAGGAGTTTTTTGCGCTTTTACATAACAATAACATGTAAAAGAAATACTTTGCAAAATCTAAAGAATAAAAACCCACGTTTTGAACTTTATATGTTTACTAAACCAAAAATATATTTTTTTATTTTACACAGTTTTTTTTAGATTTCAACAAGCAAACAGCAAACTTGCGAAAAACAAGAAGTAATAAATGTTGGGTACACACCCAAAGATTAATCCTAGAATTGTGTAAAAATGCACGCCATTGCTTTATATAACGTAATTTTACGCGCAAATATGAGAACGCGCAAAGTTCCACATTTTGGGTATCAAAATGACAAAATGATGACTTTTATTAATGATTATGAGCAAATTTAATTCATAATGATTTTATTGATTCTAATTGCGAAAATTTATGATGTAATTTAATTTGAAAATGTGAAATTAGAAATCACAAATGATAATTATTTCACAGATAAAAAGAATAATATTCAGGCGAACATTTAAAATAAATAACTACATTTGATCTTCTTCATGGTTTCTAAAAGAAAAGAGTCAAAGCCCGAATTATCCAACAATAAAACGCAAATCTTAAATGAAAATATAGAAAAATATTCGTTACATTTAAAAAAAAAACCAAAAATTCATGTATTATTGACTGTCAGATTTACGCCAATCTAATTGGAATATACAAACTATTTTTCTATAAGTTTACGATAGCTCGTGGGAATCGAAAAGTAAAATATAGCGTAAGACTATTTAATAAGTATGTAAAAAGAAGAAAACATATAATTCACAGTGTGTTGTGTTATATTCATTTTAGTTTTTACAGATACCTGTTGTCATGTTTACTATGCAATTAGGGCACAATTTAATATTTTTTTATCCCTATATTCTTTTTGTATATTTTGATGGTGTAATAGCGGCGGCATTCATATATATGTTGGCTTACTACCCAGTAAGATAGATTTATTAGCATATTTTTGTATTCCGCATCTTCTATTCTTTTGTTCTTTTCATGCTGGTAGAATTTATACATGGTCATTTTTGTCCACTAATATTTTTCACGACTTTTTCAAAAACAATTTTTTCACCTTTAGATACAAGGCATGTCCGATGATTTACGTATCTACGTATATAAAAATATCTGCATGTAAATAAACTTATAACCCCAAAAAAAAAACATTAGAACGAAAAATACACAAAAAATCATGTATTACGTTTTTTTCATTTATAACCCTAAATTTACTATTTATTGTTACTTCATTTTATACTAATCGTCGATAAAAACAGTTCATTTGCTTTTTTCATAGTAAAACATGGTTCTGAAAAATATAAGAGATAGATAATAAGCAGTAACATGACAATTTTAGAATATGCAAAAGTATATTTAATGTAGTGTATATTTAAAAAATCAGCAATATAAAACATGCTTTCGTTTTTTCAGCTCAAAACGCATATATATGCACTATTATCTAATATTTGTAGTTTAAGAAAATTTAAAAAAAAATTGGCATTCCTAAAAGTACTATTTGGGAATATATTACATTGTAAAAAGTATATGTATTATTTGGCCGCAAAAAGTAACACATTTTCTATAATTTTTTTCGAATTTGAAAAGCTTAAAAATGGGTCTATAAGAAAAAGGGTTTAAGAAAAAAACATATTGACGATCGATACAGTTCATGCATTCGAAGCTGGGTGAGTATTAATACGAGTGTATTCGGAACCTACTAAAGACTTACAATAAGAAACTTTTTTTGTGTTGTTGTGTACAATCAACGATTTCAATATGTGCAAAATAGATTTTTGTCAGCTAATGATGCGCGTGTTTGCAGGCAATCATGACTAACTAATTATTTAGTAAATATAAGTTCATTCGTGACCACTGAGTTGTTGATGCAGATTTTCAGAATGCATTTTAGTCGTTACCCCTGTAACAGATGCTTGTAAAAATTACTGTTGACGAGAGGCAACGGGTTAAGTAAAAAATTGTTTTTGCGTAACTTAAAATATAATTAAAGCGTTTTTACATCCGATAATACATGACGTGCTAGATAATTTACTAAAAATGCATTTTTTTGCAATATATCTGCACAGATTTTTTCTTGACCATAATTAAAAAAGTTATAGAATTTTTTATGCTTTTTTTAATCATTTTTTTTGCAGATTTAATTTTTGTTTAAGTTTTTTCAGAAAAAGTTGACTGTTTTTTTTAAATTCTTTTTTTGTAATAAACTCGTTTGTACAACATCTTTTTCTTATATTTTTTAAGGCGCTTCAATTGCTTTTTCTTTTAAGTTTAGGATCTCTGCGCCCCTATTGCTTTTGTATGCAAAAAAATAATTTTTTTTGTTTGTTTTCTTTGACTGTAACTCTTATATTGCTCCTGCATAACGAAGTATGTTTACTATGTCATTCATTTATAGGTTACACGTTTCCTGAAAATTATTCCTCTTTAAATCTCTGATACAAATACCACGCCATCAATAAAAGTATCCCCTTTTTTAATCGTTATATAGTTTTGTTTTGTTTTATAATTAAATTTTTGTTTTAATGCGCGTCTTTACAGCTACTGGTATACAAATGCGTTTTTTTTAGTATTATCAGGACAAATTGTAAGTTTACTCTGCGGACGTTGTGCAATAACGCATCAGTAAAACCACATAACTGCACAAGATCCAGCATGGATTTAAATTTTCTTATTTTATTTTTTATTAGAAGCATGCCATTGTATTTTTTCTTAAACATGTTTCATGGTCACTCAGATTTATCTTCTCCGCTACTTTCTTCTACACCTTTTTTAATTGAAGCAATTTATTTGCCAGTGTAAACTTGTCATGAGAATTTCTCACTGTGTCTTGTGTTTTTTATCCCGATTTATAAATCTCTGTTACAAGATTATTCTATTACTACAGGGAATAAAAAAGATTCTGATATGCGTTTAAACGTATAAAAAGTTGCGATAAATATATTGGAGACGTAGTTCTTTTATAAGTTTTATCAATACGAATACTATACATTTCGGTCACTTTTTAAGACAAAAAATTCATACACGTTTTTTTTTTTTTTTACGTAGGTTCTGTTTAATAAATGCTTAACCTCACAAAAAAACGAAGAGACATATATGCATTTTTTATATAATAAAAGCATAAACAATGCGTTTTTATAATTTTAAAAAGGTTTTATTGGTTTTCTTTTTACTGTATTATACAAAAATCTTAGACAAGCCGCAAGGGCATCAAAGAAAAACCAATAAAAAAAAACGCATTGTTTTGATTTTTGTCAAAACGAGGGCCATAAAAAAAATCACCTAAAAGTTAAGCTAATTAAGTATATACGTACACAAAAAATGTAGACCGTTTGTAAGTTGTGGTTTCTGCATTCTAACAAGGCATTATAACGAGTGACAAAATAAATTTTGATAAAAAACCAGCATATGCTAGCAAAATAATTTGATTAAAAAGTTGCGCGTTTGCATGTAAAAAAACGTGTTGATATGGATCAAAACGTATTAATAAAAAATTGCAAAAAATAACATACTAAAATTGTTGTTATCTTAGCTTAAGTTTTTACGCATACGTATGTTGTAAAGTTATGAGATTGCGCCTTTAAAAACGGAAATTAGGCCAGTCTTGCTACCATATATTTAATATAAATGATGTGCGTAATTCAGTGTTTACTTAGATAGAAAACTACAAGCTTCGAGTTCTGCCGGTATTGTATTTTTACCGATAGACCGGACAGTGCAAAAATGTGCGGTCCGCATAAGAATAAAAACAGATCATTTACTGTCGTTGCGAGTTCAAAAACCAAATTGTACAAGCCTTTAGTACCTACTGTACAAACATTTGGAATTATGTTAAAAAAAATGGCTGCCATGTTTTACGCTAAAATTAATCGTGTCCGCAAAATTTTACCCCTCTAAAAATGCTTCCTTGTATAAAAGAAGAAGTGAGAGAGCTATATGAGACTAAAAGAAAAAAAATTAAACAACAAAAAAAAAATAAATGCGCTAGATTTTATAAATACAGGTATGCGCATACCCAAGTTCACGTACTACTTTCTATTTAAACGTGTAAAAAAAGATTGCACTGCTGCATCTATAAGGAGAAGGTATTATAATTTGCGCTTCTGCAACGTTGCAAGGTCAAAAATAAATACCAAATAATGATTTTTTGAAGTTTTCATATATTAAGAACATTAGATTTTTTGGCGTTGATCCCCCTATCACCGCAAAACATCATAGAAAAATAAAAAAACTACATATTTTACAAAAGTCATATATGCGTAACCCATCATGTATTTTAATGATAAAGAAACAATAAGGAAAACGTATGCCCTGCACTCAGTTGCTTTCAGATTTTAAATTCCAAGTGAATATTCTGTCTGTATAGGGAGTAACAAGTAATTTCGGCACTAAAACCCTATTTGAGTTTAAAACCGAACAATTATATGAATCATGAGAGTCTAATATAGTTTACATACCTGGACATATGGTTTATGGATAGAAACTTTTAGTTTTGCCCGTTGATTTTATACCAATTGAAAATTTCCACGCATTTATTTACAGGTAAATATTGTCTTTAATGTATGCATTACTATAGAAATATACAACGGGTACAGTCTTACATGTTGTTTAAATTGTTAAGAAAATCTTGAACCCTCAGAAACAAAAATTTATAATTATTGTCTTTGTAAAAAACGTCATTAGTGCATGCAAAGATTGCTTTGATAAGATCAAATGCACGGCTTTTTGTTTTTATTATGTGCATATGTCAGTAAGCGACGTACAATTATGAGTTTTGTTTACACTATATTAAGATGATCTAAACTTTAATTCTCGTGCAAAAATAATTTTTTGCATTCCCTTTCTACCACGGGAAAGATATAAAACTGTTATAAATTACTGAATGAAATATTTTTAAAAAATTTTTTAAAAAAAAAGCAGTAATTAAATGTCTTGTCTACTGTGAAACAAATATTTTTAGGTCGAAAAGCAACAAAAGAGTATGACTATAAGTTTTGGAATATAAAATGCGAGTAATTGAAAAATGCTTGTTTAGTTTTAATTGGATAAAGCTCATAATTAAAACCTAAATTGTTTGTTTATTACGGCTCCTTACTGATTTGCATTTTTTTACAATGCGAAAGGACAAGGGATTATGTTATGCGTTAAACTATTCTTAAGAACTTAAGCGCTTATGTTTTGCAGCCAAAAACAAGCTCGGGTGAGACATCCAAAAAGTAAAATGAGATTCAAAAGATAATTAAAAAAACTGGCAAAACTCTTTGAACTAACTTTGTTCTAAGAAACATCTGCCAAGTATTCCTTTTTCGGGAAATACAAATTTATTTTTTTTTGTATGAAGGGGAAACATTTATATTTCTTGCGGTTTTTGACGCTTTTACTAGTATACTGCAAAAGCGTTTCGGTTTTTAATAACAGCCTGTTATGCCTAAAGTACCTATTTCACATAATTGCGAACTATGGATGTACAAAAAAAATTTTACATGACAGTGATTTTTATACCTTATTGTTACATTATTTACAGACAAGCCCATGCAAACATACAATTTTACTTTTTATAGCATATACTTTTGTAATCAAAATGTTTTGGTTAAATTATAACTGACAAAAAAACAAAGATGGAATGTTTTGTACCAATATGATTTGTAGCAGATATGCATTGTGCCATTTTCTTTTGTTGTTGTAAATACAAATTCATAAAAACCTAGACTACAAACAACAAAAAAACAGAATAAATAATGTCTAGCAAAACATACGACATCGTTTTGTACATAGAATACAGTATTTTAGCGTGTTCTCTGTTTTTGTTCTCACAAAAGAGGTTATATTTGTATATATGAATATGCAGATAAGCACGTTTATATGGCAAAAAATGCAGCCATACGTTTGTAAAATTTATAAACGTTTATGATTGTAATACAAGTATGAGTTGTTGTAGTTTGCGTATACCTTTAAAAAACAAGTTACGTACAAAAACATGTCTATCATAAACATTTGAAAAAACAAAACCTTTTCAATATAAAAGAAGAACAGCTTGTAAGGTTTATTATATATTATCTTTTTTACAGAATGGCTTTCGTACTGAATCACGTACATATTTTCATAAACAAGAACAAAAAAAAAACTGACCTAAAAATATTTTATAAGTTAAAAGAACATTTGCGTTTATTCGTAACGATTGCTGTAAAAAACGAAGCTTTTGTTTTGTTTGTACGTTTTTATGTAAGAATTATAAAAGGAAGTTTAACAGATACTTTTAGCCAAATGGTAATCATGTAGTAATACGTGTATATTACTAGCGTATCAAAAATAAAATATTGAACACATATTTATACGTATACTCCTCCAAATAGTAGAATATAAAGAACTGCAGTTTTTTTTATGTTTATATAAAGTCCAGCATTTTTTTAAGGCATAAGGATAGATGAAAAGGCTCACGCAAATAACTTTAGAATGTTATAATTAGCAAAATATACGTTCGAGAATTATGCAAAATATATTTTATAAGATTTTTTTTTAGGTACATAATTCATCTTTTGTTGTAAATTTAGACAAAAAGTCAAAAAGTCATTAATTATACACATAAAAAAGACAAATTTTTCTGTAATATAAAATTATCTTTTTTATATACAAACTATCGAGGGTCTTTTTTTTCGTAAATGTACATAATCAGCACAAGCACAACAGCTTTAATTATGTTAAATATTTGAAGCTTGTGTAAAATTACTGTTAAACGCTTTCCAAGTCCCTTCTATATTGCAAACAACCGCAAAACCTAATTATATTACATTTGGTCGATTCTGTAACATGATAAAAGTTGAAAAGCATGCCAAATATGATCAAAAGCACAAAAACAATGTTTTCTGGATTGTTGGTATTTTTTACACCAAATACGCAATATACGCTCTATAATTATACATATGAATAAAAATATGGACATTTCAAAAACATATAATATCTACTTTTGCCAAAAAAGTTGTTTGATAAAACGCAGTCATTACCTTTGGTAATTTTTGACAAATTTTAGTTTTTTTAACCAAAACGAATTTTTTATTCGTTGCGCTAAAGAGTCGAAAATAAGAGATTTTAAGAACCAGTAACTCATAGAAAAAAGGTTAGCGTAATGCTGCATGTCGGTTTTTTCTAGTGACGAAATAGTACAGAAAAAAATAGTCATAAAAGTTTTTTGCAATGAAACGGTTTATAAAAAAATAAAAACCTTTTTTTGCACAACCAATCGAGCTATTCCTGTACTTCTAAACAAAAACGCTAACTAGCCTAAAAAAAATCCGGGTACGCCACTGAGACGTGCAACGATACGAATTA
Source organism: Agrenia bidenticulata (assembly GCA_034694785.1). Classification (NCBI taxonomy): domain Eukaryota; kingdom Metazoa; phylum Arthropoda; class Collembola; order Entomobryomorpha; family Isotomidae; genus Agrenia; species Agrenia bidenticulata. Next base: position 4,472 of record JAQFYM010002168.1, on the reverse strand, counting down.
TGTCATCGACAACCTTTTTTTACAACAACACTGTATCGAAGTCGCATAAAGTACTTATTGAAGCAAAAACGATTACATCTTTTAGTCTTTTTTTACAATACCAAATATGACAAACCATTTTAATTTGCGCAAAATGTTATCTTGACTTTAGATTTTTGGTATTACACTAACTTTCTTTTTAAAACCGAACTAAAAATCAAGTTATCCGAAGTGAATGACCTGTGGTCATAACATGCGGATAGAAAGGTAGAAAACACACAGATTTGTTACATCAAAACATAACGCCGCTGTATAATCTGTGCCTAGTATTTTTTTTTGTATATTAGTATAAAACTAAAGTGTCATACGGCCTTTATCAATTTGTTCAGCAAAAAAAATGATGAAATAGATCTGTATAGTGTGTTTCACTTCTTTTCTATTTTTAAAAAAAATATTACTATCGATATATTCTATAAAGAAAATATAACTAGTCTAAAATTAATTAAAACGTATTAATATATTTCTAAACATATACAATTCTTAAAAATCTTTTCTATCGCCTTTTTGCTTTTTTAGCAACGATTTGTTAAGGATTAATCAGGCACTATAGCAGAAATTATATATAGGATACACCTTAATGTACCAGTTCGTAATAACATAGTAACCGGTATGTTTCGGTTCTGCACAGGACCGGAAAAAACAGGCCAGCGCAGACCTAACACAAACCGACCGAATTTCGTTTTGGTCCGGTTCGACACGGATTTTCTAGTCTTATTGCAGATTTTAACTTTGTTTTTTTTCGGCATCATGAAAACGGTCCGTCTTAACCTTAAACTTTATACTGGATCAGTTCGGTCTAGTCCGCCCTGGTTTTTTTTTATTATGTCACTAAATTTTCCAAACGGTCTGGTCTTATGAAGACTTTGTCTCTTTACGCAGGTTTTTCGATAGAAAATTCACAATACTAATATTTTTGCGATCGAGTTGTTTTTAGTACTGTAGAAGATTTGAGCGATCATATATATCGTGTGGTATATTATATGTTTTTTGTTTCTTTACAGAACATAAACTGATAATAAATTATTTGTTGCATGTCGTTTGCGTTTTTGCAGCATTATGCCTTGGAAGTATATGTAAAATCTAAGAAAAAGTAAAGAAATCGTTCGAGGTTTAAGATATTAACTTATAACTATAAAAGAATTAAACGTTTGCGTTTATCTGTTAAGTCAATTTTTTATCTTAGGGTATTTTAGTAGATGTTAAAAAACGTAGCAAAAAATAAAAAGACTTTGTATGTATGTCTTTATAATTTTTTTTTATTTTTTCTTACTGACTTTTTTTTTGTAGTCAATACTAAAAAAATAATTTAAATTTTTAAATCTCGAAAGTCTGCATGATATAAGTTGTTGTATGAAACAAGGATAGACCATTATTTTATGCCAAGAAGGTTTTTCAGATAATATTTTACTTTATTAAATTTTAGTATTTATTTATATGCAGTACTTACCTCTAGCATCCAACATGATTATCATCAAACATATTATATATTGTAAGTGAATACATCATAAAAATTTCAAGTCGGATTACCATTTGTATGCACGCAAAAGCATTAATTTACGTTAGTGTCGATTTCTGGAGTCATAAAGTATAAAACTCACAGATACGTGTGCTTATTTTTTTTGTGCAAAAAAAAACAAACAAAAAACAAATTGTCATAAGAAGACATACAATTGTAAAAAAAGAACGTTTTAGATGTCTCTGGTTGAACAATTATACCAAAAACTTAGTATTTGACTAACTAAATCGTGCCGAGAGTTTTTAAATTATTGGAAACCTATTTTTGAATATGCTTTTTTGTACATTAAACAGCGTTTAAATATTACAGTACGATATATGTGAGATTTTTGTTACGCCATTACTTGTCTATGAATCACAGTAATTTAGCTAGATGTTTACTTTTTTTTATTACCTAATATATTATAATTTTCTAACATAAAATAATTTTTCAAAAATAGGTGTCCGTTAGCTGTTGAATATTAACCCGATAAAAAATATGACTTTTGTATATGTATACACTACCTATACGTTTTTAAAAAATATTTTAATATCTATTAAATGCTTTCTAAATTGCTAATAAAAAGCTGTTCAAAAGGTCATCAAAAATAGAGTATACACGAAAAATACCCGAGATATTGTAAAAGCAGCAGCCGCATACATGGGAATACGCTATTTAGTATTTTATAGTAATTTTTTGTACTGAAAAGCCAAAAATTTATACGAGAAAACTTGATTTATTCTATTATAATTATAAAAACGTGATACAATAATTATTGTCACTGGAACTGCCAGAACTACGAAACTTTGTACCTTGCAAGTATTTAATTTCTTTATATATACAGCTTACAATTTTATTAAAATGCACAGCAAATATGCAATTAAAGGATAATATATACCAACAAAAAACCCGCAACACATTTTTTTTGTTTTTAGATTGATGCTTGTATACCTATTTTTTATACACGAAAAAATTAAAAAAAGTATATATTGTGCGTGCACAATATATTTAGAGTTTTTATTTAAGCGTGCAAAACCAATATTGTACTTACAGCCAAAATAAAATTTATAAACAAGCAAAATAGTATTTAAAAATAGTTTAAATTGTTCGAAAAAGTATGTAATTGCACTCCGAATGTAAATGATTTTGTTTGCACAGTACTAACTCGGGTCACTCATGGGTTTACCGAGGCAAAAGACGTTTTTATATATACAGTTTTTGTCTCTTTCATTGTTGAGAAATAGGCATCTAAAAAGGTACGAACTACAAATTATGAGTATTTTTGTATTAAAACCTGCATTTCTATCATTTTGATATGCATTATCGATAGATGAGATGATAATTTTAGAAAAGCTCAGTATTTTGCATAGCTTAAAACCATCTACGGATGCCTACAAGCGTATCTGGGGTACTAAAAGGCGTACCGTCTACACAAGTCACCTTACTTGTTTATGTAAACATAATATTACATTTGAAAGAGTAAAATGGAATACTTCGTTAAACCACGATATTATAAAATGAAAAAAAAAAACAGTTTATCTGCAATGTGTGTACACGCGCTGCAAAGTATAAATATTCGGATCAAAAGTTTACGAAATGATTTCATAAATACTATTTATACAAGCTTGCTGGGTTGTTTGCTGCAGGTTTATACGAATACAGGACCATGCTATAAGTGCATGCAATTTGCTCACACCTATAAAATATGTTTTTAAAAAAAACATTTTGCATAACTGTTGATGTACACAACGATACAAATAATAAATAACGTTTTGTAAGTACATATGAATTATGAGCGTAATTGTTTGCAGTATAATAAAAAAACGGCATACAAGTTTTTTTTTATGTATTATTACGAAAAACACGCAAAATATTTTTTACAGAGGTCTTTTACTATTACTGATTATGTTGTTTTTATAATTTCAAAAAAAAATATATTACGAATATTGTAAACATCGAACGCCTGACAGATTGAAAAAATCAGGCAAGTAATAGGATTCTATTTTTAAAAAGTCTGAACTGAATTCTTATCGATGCGCAGCTCAGGAAAATTATTTTTTTTTTGTTTTTTTATACTTTCAAAAAGTAAAACGACGGTATGTACGTCATGCCTTGCATATATTGTAAGACGTGTTTTAGAGTGAATGTGCTCCTGTTATTGAGCTTTATTATTGCCTTTTGCGCTTTTTGTTGACATCTTTAATTATTTTGGGCAAGTTTAAACAAGTTCAGAATGTACGAAGTAAAAGATAAGTGAATATGTAACATAGTTACTATATGCACATCTGCGAAAAATAATATGCTTAGAAAATAAGCGCAAAAAAAACTGTAGACGTATATGGATGTCCAAAGTATCAAAACCATGTTACGGTAAATATAAAAAATCACAAAATTCAGCTTTTTTATGCGCCCTGTAGAAATTTGGTTTTTTCGTGTTTTAAAATGATCCTGCACGTGATAATCTTATAAAAATTTTAAAGATCTAGGGGTTTCGATTGCAACATAAAAAATAACCTTTCAAAAAAAAAATATGTTTGTTAGTGTAAAAATTGATACTAAAAAACTTATTTAGTAAAAGAAAAAATTCCAGTATAAATTTTATTGATTGAATAAAATTTTTTTATGCCACAGATTAAAACCTAAAAAATAATTATTCAAGATATAAAAATTTAAAGTAGAGATTAGTTAGAGTGGAAGTTAAACTTGACAATCTTCAAAAATTTAAATTTTATAAAAAAACGAAAATTGATTTTTTTTTAATTATTTAAAAAAAAAAAATATAAAAATAGAATTATATAAAAAACTATCTAGCATGCATAAAAAACCACACTTAAACCAAAAATTGATTTTAGCGATAGTGCGATTTTTTTGTCTATACACGGCATTTTTTTTGCCCTTTATATTTGTTTTTGTATATATCCCTATACTTACCTCGTCT
>JAQFYM010002167.1:0-25552 GCA_034694785.1 Agrenia bidenticulata | reverse complement strand
TTTTCACCTATTTTTTTTTGAATTTGGCTATAAGGTCACCCTAACCTTATTCGGATTGCAAAATAGGAATACCAAAGAGGAAGATCCTGGTAACATAATATTATATTCTAAAAATAGAATAGATCATAATATAAATTAATATTCGAAAAACCTATACAATGTATAGTAATTTTACTATACACTTACTATACACTTACTATACGTATAGAACTATACCGTATAGTAGAAACTACGATCCCTAATATAAAGAAATCGATTCTCAGAAAAATATAAATGAAAGCAGAGCAGGTTTCACTTTATTAAAGAATTTTTTTTTCTCTAGATAAGCATAAAGAAAAGGCATTATGTACGATTTGTCTACTAATACAGGTGTCTATTGGCCAGAACAGAGCCGCTATGAACCATATATTTACTAAAGAGTATTAAAAATACAGCTACATAAATGATATGAAGTCCTGTAATAACGGATGAAAAACTGAAAAATGGAATAATTAAATTATGTTACAAAATAACTTTTAATATATAAAATAAATAAAGAATATAAAAGAGAAATATAAAAAAACATTTCCTTGCAAACTTCTAAGTAGTATGACATAAAAGAATCAGTTAATTCTACCACTACACTGCACTTTACTAACCTCAATCTATAAATATTTAAAAAAAAAAGAACTTTTATATTATATTTGATAAAAATTCTAATTTCTAACACAAAAATATATAACTATTCTAGTAGACGAGCTGTCGGATATACAAGTAACCCGTTCTGTATAGTTTATATAGACGCAACTAGGGCCTCCCAAAGACAAAGCTGGGCTCGAAAGAAATTTTTTTTATGGGCCCCTTATTACAGCAAAAAAAAAAAAAACTACGGTCTATTTGTTTTGAAGGCGTAGTGACAATATGCTATATCCAGGGCAAGTTTTAATTATTTTCTAAGGGGTAGCATATAATTTTTTATCCCCTTAAGTATACTTAAAGTGGCAATTTTTGGCTTTATTGTGTTTTCTGGGGGGGGGCTAGGAATCTGACTTCTTCATGAGCCTCTTGATTAGTACCACTGGTTATATCTTACACTAACAAAAAAAAAATACCCGCTTATTTTGCATACTTAATAATATAATACTACAATCGAAAATACTATAAAGATTAAATAATTCTGTTTACAATAAAAAGCAAAAAATTGTAATATTTTATACATTTATCTTTGACATTTTATCAACTATCATTTTTTGGATTAATTCTTTTAATTTATCTGCTCTTAAGAAACTAATAATAATATGTAAACGCTAGTAGAAAAAAAACTTATTAAGTGTTTTGCAACCATAAACAAGTTTTGGTACGGTTTTTACTAAACAGTTGCACATAAATTTGGTTCGTGTTGCTATGTTTTTATCCTAAACCACAACTTAAAGGGTTTTAAGATGCACAAGTTACGAAAGTCACCTTATGTTTTTGAAAATAAGAAAGCTGCATATACAATTGCATTTTTTGTAAAACATCTGCAATATGCTAAGACTTTGTTTAAACTAAACCATCTGAAGGGTTGAAAGTTTTAAAAACATCTACGAGAAACAAAAAATACAATACAAAGTAAATTTTATGGCTTAGAGTGCAACCAAATCGCTTAACTCAACAAGCCAGATTTTCCTAACAGTTGTAATCTAGCTTTAAGTTCGTCTTTACCTTATGTTTTTTTAACATGTATTCTAATCATTGATATGAAATTTAACTAATTAAAATAAAAAAAAAATCTTGCTGGCATATTGGTTTATTTCGCAACTTTATTGAATTCATACTGTTATTTTTACAGCACATCAGCACTCTGTAAATTTAAATTTCTTACAAAGATTTTTATGTTTGGATATTGACAAAAAAAACAAAAAAAGTTTATTTTTACATTGTAAAAACTGTGGATACCACACAATACAACAATGACTATGTATACACAGTTTTAAAGTTTAATTAAATGTTCATAAAGTACAAAAACAGTCTTTTAGCGATCAAAAAAAAGTAACTGATAAGTCAATATAACAATCCAAGACAAAACCGTAGAACCAAACCTTGTCTACAGACACGTATTAATTGTTGACATACTTTTCTGTTAACTTTTTAAATTAAGTCTTCCTTTCTAATTATGATTTTTTTTTTTATAATTTTCGAATAATGTTTTCTGAAGATCAACATTTTTGTTACCGCTTTTTTTATCAAATTTGATTTTTAATTGTCTTTACGTAATCTGTACTAAAACATTGGTAATATAACAAATATTGCAAATAAAAGTTTTATTTATATGCAACCTTTTTATCTGATAAAATCTATATTTGGGTCTTTCCGCAACGCCAAAAATCTTTTCGAAGTTTATATTATCACAAACACAACTAACAAAGATTGGAAGGCTCATATGACAAAAACTATTTAAACTAGTCTTAGCAATATACACAAAAAACTAGCTTTTTACTTGCGACCTTTCTATAACGCATATCATAACTTAAAATTTCTCTGAATATTAATACATGGTACAAACAGTAGTCCCCTTTCATAGACGGGCCCGCGGAAAAATACTCCCCCGCCTCTGACTGCCCTGAATATATATATGTCTTACCATATTGCAAAATAGTATGTTTTTTATAATTTTTTGTGCATCAAATGTAGATACACTGTTAAAAAGTGGTATTTGTATCACGAATAACAAATTTGTTTTTTTTATTCGATTTACCCGCATAAGTTTTATTTTTGTACATTTTTAAACAAAATATTTTGTCAATGAAATCAAAAGCTACCTAGGCTTTTTACATTGTACCCTTTTTCATTCAATGCGCATCATATATTCTGCATTTTATAGTAATAAAAAAAATTGCATTAGCAAGTTTTATAAAAAAAGCTCATAGGATCCACTTTATTGCAGCATAAATGATGAACTACATATTGATAAGGCATATCCTTTGTTTATCAATAACAAATAATAAAAATCCTTGTGGATTAATCAAAATGACTACGGTATAAAACAAATTTGCTACTAAAAAAATAATTACATACATTCAGCCTATCACATATATTTTATATTAGCGTTAAACAGCGGACAAAAAATTTTCAAAAAAAACTTACGCCTGCGGAACGGATATCGTATTTATCTTTTTCGGTAAAACCATAAATAAATTCTAAAAACAACATATATTTAAAATGATGTTGAACGAAATAAATATAGTGAAAGCACATATCAAATGGTCGAGAAATAAGCCGACGGATTCTACACAAACTGCCACTAATTCATGTGGTAGGGCAGTGCATTTAACACTCCGTTTTTAGTGCTATCGCTTATACAAGCCTTTATTTAATAAAATTATAAGTTATAATGGCTTTTTTTGTGCTTTATTTTTAATTGCCAGAGACTTATGCTAATCTATGAACAAAACTTTACCATGAAGTTGTGTAGGAACATATTTTAATCTTATATTATAAATTGTTATTATGGCATTTTTATAAAGTCGCTGTATAAATTTGGGATATTTAATACACATGTGAAATTATAAATTTTGACGATGTTTTTATTGTATCATGTGCCAGGTTTATTGAAAAACAGTTTCTTTTGTCTGTAAATACAAGTAACTGTTACATATCTTTTATATAGAGGTTCCGAATCAGTGGCGTAACCAGGATTTTTTAAAGCGGGAGGTAGTCGGTGTTTTTTGTAAAAATAGTGCTTAAATACATTTTTTTTGAATGTTTTGATTATTTTTATTTCTTTTTGAAAACAGATTACAAAAAATTTTTTTATTTGGATTAACAAATGCAAAAATCAGTGCACAAAATAAGACCCTCCTCTATTTCAGGCGTGATTATGCTTTCTCAATGGGCTGGGGTACACCCCCCTTGCCTTTTCTGGGTACGCTTCTGTCCTCATGCAAAGGTCTATTGACTGTAAACATCGTAAACAATTTAGCACTTATTTGAAATTGCAAACGCACAGTTTTTGACGTATGTAATTTAAAGGTGACATTTATATATGAAAAAATTTTTAAACTATGCGTAATGTTTTCAGTGTTAAAGAAAACCATTTACACTGTACTTACTATTTGTGTTGTCTAGTTTAATACGATCGTTTCCTGGTTTTTGATATATGTGCGCTGACGAGAAACGCTTGAAAAATTTCATGTAGCACATTTTTGTACTTCTTTCAGTTTAATACATCGACTATGATGAATGACTTATACACCCAAGAGAACATAATATTGTTTTTTTATTATATTGGGTTTTTTTCAAGCCAATAAATATATGTAAATATATTTAAGAAATAATTTAACTATAAAGTAGTATTGTATATGTGTAGATCCTCTTTTTATCAGATTTTTTGTAATGGTTAATACAAATAGATACCTTGTAGTTCGTGTATCCAATAGAACCTTTGTTTATATAGTGTCATGCTAGCCGTGATTGCAGGTGTGTAAATTGTACGTTTTTACATGTATTTTTTGCGTTTAAAAAAAGCCAAAAGCATGCTTATGCTCCCTTCTTAAATCCTTTTTTTTCAATCCGATTTATAATATTTTTTTACAATAAATAATATATTTCTATTTGTCTCGCATTTATACTGAAAAATGCAGCAAAAATTAAGTGTAGTAACAATAAATATATTGTTAGCAATATATTAAAATATATTTACAAAAGAAAAAATTTTTGAGCAGCCTTACATACTCAAAGAAATTAATTGCGCGGGAATATGAGATTCCGGGTACTTGAATACAGTCCATAACCGAGTAAAAAATAATATAATTATTTTTTTTTTTTGTTCAAAACAGGAAATTTAGGCTTTTACACATATAGTTTTTTACATCCGTTGTGGCGTTATCTGTTTAATGTCTGTTATCTTTTACGGAATATCCTTATTTCCATTTTTTATTAATAAAGAAAAAAAATGAATAATTGCATTTTTTTTATATTTTTTAAAAGAGTTTGTAAAATAACAATCACAAACAACAACAGAACAAAGGACATTTAAGTACTTTTGCTTATAGTTGTTATGTTCGTTTTTTTTGTGAGAGCCTCATTTCTATCCTTAAATAACAAAACTAACTAAAAAATTAAAGTAAATGTTATACTTTATAAATAAAGTAAACTTAGGCTCTCCAAAAAAAGTGTAGACGCAAACAAGTCGAAAAAAGGTTGCGTTGTTTTTTTCTTTTCTTGTAAAAAAGCTTTTTTTATGGTCCTAAGGTAAAACTTGATAAAAAAATGAAATTGAATATACTTACATAGAACAAGCGGAAAAATTATTCTCCTGCCCATTAAAAGTTTGTCAACCATTGATAATGAATGTGTTATATTTTCACGTAAATTTTTCTGACAAAAAGCCTATTTTTGTCCGAAAATTAATTTACTAAGTAAAAAATTAAAAAATCCTTGTAAAAAAAGTATAAAAATAAGGCTTCTAAACAAAAAAAAGCATGGTGCAAACATTGTATCTATGTGTCTTAGCGGCAAAAATATAGGCAGGGGCCGAGGGGGCATAGGCAGCAGGGTCCCCGGTTAAGGGGGCCCCCAAAAAAAAATTTGAATGGAATATTTTTTGTGTTAAAAATAACAAAATGCCGTGACTTATTTATATGCAAGTAAAAAGCAGAAGCTTTTGTATATCAAAAAAATGCATTTACAAGCTAAGAATTCAAATAAACATTTTTTGCAATATTTGTGCAAAAAATAGCAAAATATCTAAACTTTTACTTTAGGAGTTTGCAATAAGCGTATTTATGATAGTTTGCAGAGCTAAGATAGGTGTGATTTAACTACTTTTTTTTTCTAGCATATAAGCTATGCGCATATATTGTTTTGTTACTAATTATTATACTATTTTTGTTAGAGTCATCTAAATGCAAGCTCTAAAATTACAAACAAAAATCAAGATGTGAACAATTTTTATATCATAACACTATAAAATAAATCTTTTTTTTCTTTCGAGCACAGAAAGTATTTTGCGCTTTTTTGTAATTATATTTATAATGCATGATTAAAAACATTGTATAGGTGCAAGCAGTGTTTACTAGACTGTATGAAACTATACACAGATATCTTTACAAAACGAAACTGTACAACGCTAGCAAAATGGTTTTGTTAGGTTTTTTTTTCTATGATATAAAAACTTGAATAAAGAATATTATGTATTAATAGTATTTTAAAACTACTTTTAACGAAGATTTTATTAGATATTGCCAAGAAACACGAGTCTATTGCAAGTCTATTTGCTTTTTATAATGGATTTTACGTACTAATACACTTAACTAGGTTATAAATACATTTTTGGCAGTTTTTTAGTAGGAATTGCGTTTGAAGTTTTATTGACAATTTTTATAGAAGGTTGTATGCTGATACAACGACAGGTGTCATAGCATCATGTCATGCTACAAAGAGTATACATTTAGTAAGGAAAATAGTGTAAGTTGCCTTGATTAGTTTTGTTTTAATGCTGTTTTAATACTGTTTTGTTATGCGTATATAAAATCAAAAGATAAATTATTTAGCCACTTTTATAAACATCTTTACAATTGTTTCTTTTAAAATACTTGTCAACTATAGTTTTTAATATGTATACTGCCGTATTCATATAACGGATTCTATTTATACCCTCATTTAATTTTAAGTTTTTACGTTTAAATATTATTTTGAGTATACGCCAAAACAAAGAAAACATTTTTATGATTAAAAAAAAAATAACTCTAAATTAAACTTGCAGCAGTACATAGAATTAAAACAGAATTTATCACTGCCTATCACTAAAAAATTTTGCTAAAATACAAAACAGGCCGTCAAAAAAAAGTGCCCATCGAGCCCCCTAAAGTGTAAATCTGCCCCTGATGTGTACCATTGTGTTGCGTCGTTTGTATAAGAGTCTTTTTGTTTCTATATTCATTAAACTAAAGTAAAAATTTTATTAAACAAAATATGCTTATATAAAATACAAAAAAAAACATAGCTCTTAAGTTAAGCAGCGAGCAGCACATGTTCTTTACGTTTTGGTATTGTGTATGGATAAACGTCAATTGCAGGAGAGCCTATTTTTTTATCTAAAATATAAAACTAAGTAAAAAAACCGAAAAATAAAACATACTATAAAAGAAACAAGTAGTTAAATTAGCCTCTTACAAAATATTGTATAAGTGACCAGGTTATTTTGCATATTTACAAATAAAAAAATATGTTGAATTTTCGTGAAAGCCTGTTTATTGTTTCTAAATTATATAACTAAGTAAAAAAATTTATAAAATAAAATATAATTATATAAGAAATGTAGAAGAAAAAAAAACATTGCGTATAAAAACTTGTTTTATACGTTGTATGTAATATCTATTGTATGGTAATTTAGAATTTTATGAGAGCCTATATTCAACCCTAAATCTAAAAAAAATACAAATAGATAAAATAAAATATAATATACATGTCAATGCAAAGTAAAAAAAAACAAGCTCTTTTGTTTAAAAGCAAATTTTAAATAGTATCTTTTTAAGTTTACACATTTGCTGTTCAATTTGTAATTTATCAAAAGCCTGTTTTATTGTCCCCTAATTATAAAACTTAGTTAAAAAATATAAGTTCGCATAAAAAGTAATAAATATGGCTCTTCTGAGCACATAAATTCTACAAACGATGTAAACTTTATCAAAAGTTGTATTTAAAACAAACATTACATGTATATGTTACAATTTTGTGATATTTCTCATTTGACTGTAAAAGAAAAAAACTAAGTTAAAAAATTACTTTAAACTAAAAAACTTAAATAAAAGACATAAATATGCCTCATACGTATGAAAACATATATACGACGGTGTACATACAGTATTACCGATGTACCTGCGCTTAAATTTTCCATGGGCTAAAGTTCTGGACCCTGAATTTAAAAACTAGGTAAAAAAATTGTTTAAATATGTTATTTCTTTCACTAAAAGTATAAAAAACTTCTCTTACGTAAAAATACATAATTAAACATTGTATTTTTTTTGTCATTTTTTTGTCATTTTATTCATATTTTGAAATTTTAAAAAGACAGTTTACACCCTAAATCAAAAAACTAAGTACAAAAATTACTTAAATAAAAAAAATACTACAAAAAATAGTAAAATAAGCCTCTTTCGCAAAACAAATATGTGACCAGGTGTATTTGTAGTATTTACATTCTATTATATCTTGAAATGTTGTAAAAGTCTAGTTTTTGTCTAACGAAAAAAACTAGGTACGAAAATAAAATAAAATAATTGTAAACAAAAGCCGTTAAGCACGCTTTTACAAAAAGTACATACAAAACGTTGAATATAAAAGTCATTTATATTACGTATTTTTATAAATTTATAGAGCTTTTATTTGACCCTAAATTAAAAAACTAAGTACAATATTACTTTAATATAATTTAATCTGTATAACAGTTAGTAAAATATGAATCTTACGTAGAAGTACGTATGCAAAACTTTGTTCATATAGTATTTACGTCGTATCTGTATAAAAAATGTTGCAAGGTCACAGTTCCTGACATTAAATATCATTACTAGGTAAAAAAACAACCTAATTAAATATATTATAATTACATAAAAAGGTTTAAAAGTACGGCTATAACGTAAAAATAAAACAATTCTAAACGTTGTTGCTATAATTTATTTATCTCACGTAAATGTTAAACTTGGGTGAGGCTTTATTCGACCCTAATAAAAAAAACTTAGAACAAAATTTACTATAATATAATTTAAAAAAACAGTTGTAAAATTAGCCTTTACCATGCAAAAAAAGCGTAGCACGTTGTATTTATAGAAGTGACAAAGTTTGGATATCTTAAATACTGTGAGAAGCAAGTTTCTGTCTCTAAAGCAAAAAACTAGGTTAAAAAATATTAAATATAATATAATTGTAAACAAAATACGTAAATACGGCTTTTTCGGTTAAAGAAAACAAATACCACGTATTCACATACTTTTGTTTTGGCACGTGAATGTTGATTTTTTTTGACCGCCTATATTCGACTCTGAATCACAAAACTAAGACCAAAATTACTTAAACATATTATAATTACAAATGAAAGTAGTAAAATTTGCCTCCTACGTAAAAAAAACCAAAGAAAAAAACACTGTATAGTTAGTTCAACAATCGTTAGTAAATGTTGGTAATCTGTATGAGCCTAATTATCGTTTTTGAATTATTCCAACTAGCTGCAAAAAAAATGTTAAAAATACTTTTTACAAAATAAAAATTGCCTTGCTGTATAAGTGCCTGTATTTTTTTCTGATATATCCGTTCGATAATGTATATTTTCAAGCTTTTTACGAAAAACTGAGGACGATTAAAATAGCATTAGACCAATAAAAATAAAGCAGGTTGTCGGTCAAAGCGATTCTCGAAACAAGAAAAACACAAAAATTTGGGGTTTTTATTTAGACAGAAATATAAGTCAGTGAATATTATATAGATAGCAGTGACAAACTTTTTATTTATGAAAATGCTTAAATTCATCTAACATGTAAGGTTTTTAATTTTTTGGAATTATGCAAGAAAACAAGTTTTTTGGAATATGACAATTTAAGGTTGAATTTCTAAAAAAAACAATTAAACAATACAAAATACTTACTTTTAATTATCCATTTTTCGCCTTTACATTGTGGTGTATTAACAAATTTGCACCTTAACACTTTTTCTCAAAAAATTGACATCTTCAAAGTAAGTCATCTATAGAGAAATTACAGTATATGTAAAAAGATACATTTTTTGTACTCTTTTAAAACGTTTTTTGGTTTTTGTTATTTTTTATTTCTTAGTTCATGATTATTTGTAAAATATTTTAACAAAATTCATTTATTTTTAGATAGATTTTACCCCACATAATGCAAAAAATTTGCATGGTTTTCTACTTTGCCTTCTTAGTGACAACGCGTCCCGCTAACTATCTAATTTATTTTCTACTGCGACAGAACTTCCTTATAGACATAAAATGCCATGCGTTTAACCCAATCAATTTTATTGAAATCTGTTTTCCTTCTAACAGCACAAATTAGTAAATCTTTCCAGTTTTGCGTGGGTCGTCAAAATATGACTGTAATTCTTGCTCCTGACTTTTCCTGTTCGCTTTATATTTTGAGTTGTAATATAATTTTTATTCAATTCTAAGTTTCATTTTTTTTCGTAATGCATTTCTTGTATCGTAGTATCTTTTTTTGTTGGTGTTTTGTTATGCCATCTTCTTTAATATTCCCCATTATTTTTTAAAAAATATTTAAGTGCGTTTATCATATTCTGATGGATAAAGTTGCACGTACACTCATCTTTTAAATACCCTTCCTCGAAGTGCGGAGTAATAAAAATACTTATTAAGTAGTAGGAAGAAGTCGCCTGTAAAGAAATAACAGGCACTTTATTGATGTTTCTTATCCAATTCAATATTAGCTACGCGTAATGATGATTTTGCTCGGCTATTAACAAAATTTTATGCACAAAGGAAAAACAAACTTATCGAATGGCAAAACTAAGTTTGACAAGATTTTGCTATCTTAAAAGATGTGTTCAATCTAAAACACGATCTTTAATTGCACCATTATTGCAAATTCTACAAAACAAAGATTGCAAAAACACGTATTCGACCTTTATATTTGTACATAGAAGTATTTTATAAATTCATATAGATATTAATCTCTGCAGCATATTATAAGTACAGTTCCAGCGCGTTATAACATCTAAAAATTGAACACTAAATATTTTTCTAGAAAGCTGCACAAAATGTCGACAATGTATGGTGCGCAATTAGAATGTGTCATTTTTTCTGCACTAGTTTCGACATCTTCACAATAACCAAATTAATATCATGACAAATAATTTCAACTAAATTTTCTAATCCTAAATTTTCTTTACTGCTTGATCGGCCTTTAATTCCTCGACACATGAATATATGCGCGGTGTCGTCCGTTACGTAAAAGTCGTAGTTTTTTGCATATTATTATCAACATAATCGTTTATATTTGGTAATAATCTATAACAAAAGCTTTACATAACTTTAAACTGCAAGTTTCTAAATATGTGCACAGCATCTTATATGCTTTTTCGACATAAAAATAGTATTTTGGACGTTAAGTATAATACTATTACATTATTGCACAATGCTTTATCTGTAGTCATGCACTTAAATCGTTTACAAAACATCTATCTGTGACTACAGTGTATAGAACCTGTGCTATATACACTCCCCTTTTGGCATGAGTTTTTTTGCCTTTTACACAAGAAGTTATAATTTTAAAGTATTAATAAGAAAAAAAACTGGTATGTCATTAAAGTTGTACTGACTAGGAAATATCAACATATTTATTGACACATTTATTGTCTGAGCAGTTAATTGCGACAATGCCTCTACGTTTCTTGTTTATTCGGGTTCTTGCTGTTATAGGAGAATATTCATAATCTAATATAGAATATTATAGAATAGACTATTATTGACTTTAAGGCGTTAACACAAAAAAGTATGAAAATTTTGTATCTCGACCGAATTGAATGGCTCTATATTAAAAATAGAACATTTAACTAGTATGATATCAATTCCTTTGGCGAGACAACAAACCTTTTTCCTTCAGTGGCATAATTTAGAAGAGATTTGACAGATAATCACCGTTATTAATTTTTTTTGTTTACTCTGCAATGATGCTTATACTTTGACATACTGATTTTTTGTTTGTAAATTTGTCCCGCACAATTGTTCAGTGTACTAACATCTGTAAAAGAAAACTTTATTACATGCTTATTACTTTTTTCATCTAAATACTCGACCCTTGTAAAAAAATATCGTATACTTGTAAATTGGTCTGTAGCAGTAGTGACTGCAACAGCGGCTTTAACTAATATTTTTGAGTAGGTTCTTTATCTTTTTCCACTTGTCTGCTATTTATTCTATATAAGTTTTAATTTTTCCTTGTGATCTTGTAGTCTCACACACTCTGGTATCTATGGAAGTTTAAAGA
The DNA here is from genome assembly GCA_034694785.1 of Agrenia bidenticulata. Lineage (NCBI taxonomy): Eukaryota > Metazoa > Arthropoda > Collembola > Entomobryomorpha > Isotomidae > Agrenia > Agrenia bidenticulata. The sequence goes on along the minus strand of JAQFYM010002167.1, from coordinate 13,583 downwards.
ATCACGTACCGTTAATAGTACTAAAGTGTTTTTAGACGGCGTTTAGTGCAGGCATTTTTTTTTTGGTGGCTCGAAGGTCATTTTCTTGCAGAAAGAGATTCTCTTCTTTTTGGATACTTGGCATATAATGAAGGTAAAAATAAAAAATGTGACTATATCAATTAAAAACAGAAAACATGTACCGCCGCGCAGAATATTGGTAAACTGTGCCATTTCCGGACGACATGCCTAAAAATTACAATTTAAAAAAGAAAGATTGAAAGTAAATACCAAAAAAAATTAAATAAGTGTTTTACAAATAATTTTTGAAAAAATATAAAAGTTTATTTTTATTATAACAAAATTATACTATTTTTTAAAAACTTTAACTCTTATTTTTTTGCGGATTTTAAGCAAAACTAACTTTTCACATAGTATTCATAGTTTTATGACGTACTTTTGTGTCATAAAAACCTGTGCCAAACGCGATTTACGTAAGTTTTAAATAAAAAATACACAAGTCACGATAATGGCCGCGCTATTCCTTTTTTTGCATTTTTACTTGGTATTGTATTTAATCCAAAAAATAGGCCCTCACAAAATTGCAACACTAACTTACAATACAAAAAGCAGAAAGTGCCTGTGTCATACTAGGTTTTTTTACGTAAGAAGATAATAATACTATTTTTAATTGAAATTGCGGGTTGTTTGCGTATATTTTGTACGTATCTGTCGTTTGTGGGTCGAATATAGGCTCTCACAGAATTTAAACATATACAAGAAATGAACAAAACTTTCTGTACAATGTTTTTGTAAGGTTTAACACGTAAGAGCTGTATATTAACACTTTTTTAGATAATTGCATTATATTTATCACCATTTAAACCTGGTTTTTTTTTTTCTAAGGACAGAAAACGCTCTTAACAGTATTCAAGATATACATACAATGGCTAAACTACAAATACTCGTCGTCGCATGTTTTGGTTTGTATGTAACAGGTTGTGTACACACGTTTTTGCAAAATTATATTATATTTAAGTAGTATTTGTACTTAGTTTTTGATTAAGGGTGGCATCTAGGCGTTCGCAAAAATTCGTCACATACGTAAAATAAAAAACCTAAATATACAACGTTGTACTTTTTTTTTACGTAAGGGCCGTACTTTACAGTTTTTGTGATAGATAGAATTATATTTTATTGCTTTTTATACCTAGTTTTTTCATTACGGGACAAAAACTAGCTTCTTTTAGTATTTGCAAAAGAAAGCACGACGCCAAGGCTTTATATACACCGTGCTACTTTTTTTTTACGTAAAAGGCTAATATTACTACTTTCATTTTTAATTATTTTATATTTAAGTAATTTTTGTACTTAGTTTTTGAATTACAAGTTATAAAACGCCTCAACACATTTTCAGTATATACTTGAAGTATAAAAAGAATTTATACAATGTTTGTTTATGTATTTTTTACGTAAGAGCTGTATTTTACTTTTTTTTTACAATTTTTATATCTTTTTTTAATTTTTTTGCTTAGTTTTTGTTAATTTAGGGACACAACTAGGCCCTTACAAGTATTATAAAGCACATACAATATAAATACTGCACGTACATCGTGTAAAGTATGTATTTTGTGTAATAGGCTATTTTTACTACTTTTTTAGAAAAATTTATTATATATAAGTAAACTTGGTCTAAGTTAAACGATCTAGAGTTGAATATTGGCTCCTACAAAATTTAAAATATTAGTGAAATAGTAAAAAAAACATATAAAATGTTTTAAACTGTATTGTTTACGTAAGAGCTGTTTTTTACTATTTTTGTGTAAAATTATGATATATTAACTATGTTTTTTACTGTGTGTTTCAATTTAAGAACAAAAACTAAACCCTTGCAAAATGTACAATACGAATACATTGTTAAAACTATTTTTATACGTTGTACATATGTATTCTTACGTATAGGCATATTTTACCGAATTTTTTTGAAATATATTAATAAAATCAATTTTTTGTACTTAGTTGTTCGTTTTAGGGTCAGAAAAAGTTTCTACAAACTTCAACATAGAAAGTAAATTTGTGTTAGTAATACGACGATTTTAATATGTGTTTGCACGTAAGACCCTAATTAATTACTTTTATATATAAGTATATTTTTTTTTAGTTAATTTTTTTTTTTTAGTTTTATGTTTTAGGAACAGAAAAATACTTTCATATAGCTTATAAGATAAAACACACTGTGGTGATACACCAATAACATTGATTATTGTTATGCGGTTTTACGTAAAAGCCTAATTTTATTACTTTTTATTAGAAAATATATTTTTTTTATTAACTTCCTGTACTTAGTTTGACGATTTAAGGTCGCATTTTAGCGCTAACAAAATTTTAACATATACATACGAGTTCATTAAAAAATACAGCGTTTTTGGCAGTTTTTTTTACGTAAGAGCCTAATTTTACATTTTTTTGTGTAAAAGTATATTTTCTTTAGGTTTTTTTTTTGTTTTCTAGTTGAGGGACAGTTAAAAGTGTTCAAAAAAGTGCAAGTTTGCTACACAACATGCTGTTACTGAATAATCATTGTTTGATTGATTTTGTTATACGGTAAAGCCTAATTTTACATTTTTATTCTAAAATACTTGGTATTTGTAGTAATGCTTTACTTAACTATAAATTAAGGTCGAATATAGGTCATACAAAATTTCAACATTTATATACAATGTTTATTTATAAAATGCAACGTTTTTTTTTCTATATTAGTACGTAGAAGCCTACTTTTATTTCCTTTTTTCATTATATTTTTTTAATTATATTTTTACTTAGTTTTTTAATTTAGGTACAGAAAAAAGGCTTCTATAAAATTAAAAGTTTAACACACAATGCAAATACTTAAAGGAATCTTTTACGAAATGTCATAATACGGTAAAGCCTAATTTCCTATTTTTTTTAAGGTATATTTTATTTTTTTACATTTTTTTCATAGTTTTTAAATTAGAAACAAAAAAACGGCTTTCACGCATTAACGACATAAGAATACGCTGTTAATGCCAAAAACAAACGTTCTCAATACGATTTTTAGACGTAAGTCTAATTTACCGTTTTTTATCTTACCGTATCTTGTGCTACTTTAATTATTTTTTACTTAGTTTTTAATTAAGGAAAATATGGCTCTTACAAAGTTTACACTTGTACAATCAGTAAAAATACTACAAAAACTATGTTAATAAGTTTTTTTACGCTTGAGCCCAATGTCAAAGTTTTTTATATAAAATTATATTATATTTAACTAATTATTTTGTTTTCTTAGTTTGTAATTTAGGAATACAACTAGGCTCTTTTACAATTATATCATATAAATACATAGCGAGACAAGCCAAACAACAAGTTTAGTCATTTTGTTTCGTAATAGCTTTATTTTAACAACTTTTTGTTTAAGTGTATTTTATTAAATATTTTTTTGACTTTAGTTTTTTTTGATATAGGGAAAAAAATAAGCTTTTATACGATAAAAGAATATACGAAAAAATGAGTTACCCAAGTTTACGTTTTTGCGACAAATAATTTACAAGCTTCCTTGTTTTACTACCTTTATCTACGTATAATTCATTTTTATAATAATTTATTAATTTGGTTTTGTACGTTTTTGGGCATACAAAGTAATTTTTTACAATATAACAATTATAAACCGAAAATTTAAACATATCCACATTTTTTCCAGATTTTGTTTACGTGTAAGAGCCTAATACGACTTCTTTTTTTTTAAAAATAGAATATTATTTTTTATATTTTCATTCGGTTTATCATAACTTTAAATAAGGGTTCTAATAACCTGGAAAAAAAAACCCGCCTTTTTTTCCGCTGTTTTGTCCAAAAACCCGAGGCCTCGGAGAAAACCCGGGGCCTCGGAGAAACCCCTGGACCTGGAGGAAAACCCGGAGGCCCCAGAGTTTTTTTTTTGTTGAGGGTAAAGTCACAAAATGAATTTCTTGGCTATATGTGATTCCGCATTGGCACGACCTATAGCAATTGAGTACTTTTATTTAACATTCTATACTGTTAGTATGTTTTTAAAAAAATGGTGGCTGCTTATTTATAAAAAATTTTTATTGGATGTGTTATTCAATTCCCAGATGTTTTTTATTATCGGGATGTCTTTATAAGAATCTCTTCCACTCAAAAATATTTATGACACTTGTTTTATAAGTTATAATTTTAAAAAAAAAAATAGCGTGGTAGGGTTGCGTTCGCAATGTTGTCTGAATATTTAATTAAGTTAGAAAAACAAATGCCCCGTAATATGAAAACATTTTATGTTTCCTAAACGGTTAAATTAAAAAAATTGGTGTAATAAAGCAAGATTAAATACATCTTATAAATATATTGCGTAGTCTTTCACCTGCGAAATCCCAATTCGAACCACTTATTTTAGGAATTCGTATTTTATATGAACCTGATGTATGGAATCATATATTCGGCGATTTCAAAACTACTATAAAAAAATTATACAAGAAAACCTTTTTTGTGGCCGTTTTAATATAATGGATTTTTCGTAATGTAGGATTTTTATTTTTATTTTTAGAATTTATAGTTTTCTTTTTTTTAAGAAGCATTAGAAACGCAAATAAGAAATTTGAGTACGAAAACGAATAAAGACAATTTGCATATATATAAATCACTTTTGTTATTCATTTTCTCTATGATTTTTTTTTCTTAATTTTTTTCAGGTTTAAAAGTTACATGTGCAAAAGACAGTAATACAAAAAGAATTTATGGAATTATAACGTCTGCAAAAAATATTTAATAAATACACATTCTCTTTGTATTTTTTTTTTGTTTATAAGATTGAAGTTTTTCTCCAAAACTTAAATTTCCTAAAAGCAGGAGTTTAAAAATATTGTGGTACAATATGTTAAACACCGAATTACCTGTTAGCCTTATTTTAAAGTTGCAAACCATTAAAAATATGTTGTTCTTAAATACTAGTATTATGTAGTCTACATTATGTTCACCTATTTGCATTATCTAACGCACTATAAAACGAGCACTGAAAAAAATAAAAATTTTTCTAATGCAGCACTGCACAGCCGTCAGACACAGCTATGTATACCTTGTAGAATAGAAAAAGTAAAAAGGTTTTGTATAACCCACAAATGTTTAAAATACTGTCTGGTTGTACTATCTTAACGATAATTAAGCACAGGTAAAAACAGATGCACAAACAAGTGCAGGTAAATTATTGCGCTGATGTGATAATGTCAATATATTTTGATCACAAGCCGTTTTTTCAACTTTGCAAATTGAATATCAATAGGCCATTTAAAACAAACAACCTTTTTGTAAAATATAATGAAGTGCAGTAATCGAAAATAAGATCTATAAATACAGTACATCGCCAGGCTTTATGCTCTTGTTATAACAGTTTTACGTTTGCATACTATCAAACACAACTGGTGATGTCAGATACTACAAAACTACGTTGTTTAGCTGGGAGAAAACTAGTATTTATAAACTTATGATTAGTTTAGCCTATAACGTAAAAACAAAAATGCACTATCGTTTTATGAATATGTCACGTAATGCGCACGAATATTTAACCCTTTAGCATTTTTTTTGCAATTTTTTTGACGCTGTAAATGTGAATCCTGTTGCAGTCATATCATTTTTTTTCTAATATTTTATATGCCGCTAATCCGGTATTTCTAAAATTTTTTCGCCCCGCAATTTATACAAGTAGAATAAAAAAAAGAAGTAAAGGAAAATGAAAAAGAACATACACGCATAAATATTAAAAAAGTAACCAAAGACATTACTACTTAAGATTTTGCCCTAATTGTACAAAGCGGGGGTCGTGTGTTGACCTTCTATATCAAAAGCAAAAATATTTCTTAAAGTAAATTAAAGATCAAATTAAAAACATTTAATAATTTAACACGCGAATAAGAAAAAAAAAACAAGCACTTTTATTACATTTTCTACGTAAATATGCGATTTTCTGCAAATATAGAGCCCAATTAAAGCACAAGTACATAAGTATAAATCTCATAAGAGAAAATTAGTGTGCTCGTATACTTATTTATATCTATTTTTTAGATTTTGCGTGGTTTTTTGGTTATTTTGTCTATATTTTTAGACAACACAATTGTGTCCCCACTATTTAACACCTACGCTTTTTACATCAAAAATATCGTGTCAATCTTTTTGGATTGTGTGCAAAGAATTAAGAAATTATAGTTTACAAAAAAAGGCGTTAAATACTTTATCCGTCGAATTCATTAAATAAAACTGAAAATATATAAATGAATAACTTAATAAAAAAAAATGGCTTTGTTATAATTTTACTTTTTTTTGTTTTTTCACTGTTCTATGCATATTATGACGAATTTCATTGCATTTTTTTTAGATTTTCTTTCTCTTCTTTTCTCTCGTAAACTGTGTTCTCGATTTGTGCGAGACGACACTTCAATATAATTATTTACTCACAGATATGTTTACCTTTTGTTGTGGCATCTGCAATTTGTTTCCCTCTGAATTTGAAAGGCTTTGACATCATGAATATTTTCAACGAATGTACAGGTATATCAATTATTTTTTGACAAATATGCTTGAATGTTGAAATCAAGTACAATAGTATCCAAAATAACAAGATCTCTGTTTATCTCAAGAGTTCCAAATATTTATAAGTTTTAGAGGGGAGAATTTAAAATAATAAAATTTTGTAGATTTATGTGTTAATAAAATTCAAGGAAAGTACATAAAGGTTAAGCAGAAAATAACAGATAAAAAAAACAAATTAAGTATATTTGGCGTTCTAATACAATTTGAAAATGAGTTACTAATACCCTCAAGTTCGATAATTTTGTTTTTTTTAATGTAAGGGGATATGATAATTTACAATTTAATTTTTGATACAAACCCCATCTGCAATTTTTTTGTTTACACTTAAATGTATAAAAAAAGCACAGTTGTTTTAAAATTATATACTAGTTTTCCTTTTTTAGCAACACTTGAGCATTTTGGTTTTTAGAATTATTTGATTTCTCTACGAATCTATTTTTTTGTGTTTTTTTTTATACCCTTAAAAGGTTTCTGTGTAAATTTGATAAGTCTACAGCGTAAATTTTTTACCATAACAACAGAAATACAATATTATTTTTATGGCAAATTTTTCGTACGTCTTTTGTAAATACACGCATCTAAAGAACTGTAATAACTAACGCAAATTTTTCTCCGGGTTTCGCCCGAAAATTATGTTTTAACAAAAAGCAAAAACCATGGGGCCCAGGGGTTGAGAATTCTACTTTAAATATAAAAAGTAGGCTCGTGTATGCAAAAATCCTTTATAACAATGCAAAACACAAATTCGCACGATAATAAAATTTCTTTTTGTAAAAGAGTAGTTTTACTACATTTTATTTGTGCAAAAAATACAAATTTACTATATATTTAGTACGTAGTTATTCTATTTTGTCTAAAAATAAGCTACTGAAAATAATTAGTTGCTCGAAAAAATTTAGAAAGGGGTATCAAGTCTTTGAATTTTTATTTTGGAATTTTTAAAGCTTTTTTTGTTTAAAAATATTGTTATATCAGTTTTTTAAATAATAATTTTGCTGTTTCTTTTTAAAAACATATAAAATGAAAATTGGCTAGCATAGTGATTATTCAAAAACTGTTGAAAAATGTTTTTTATACATCACATAGGTGTCACACAGTCAATTTAAGTGTGTACATTGTATATTTCTTTATTCGTAAAGTTTTATATTTTTCAGTTGAATAACAATGTTAAAAAACTGCTTTACAAAAAAAAACTGGCCAATATAAAACAAAAAAATTTTAGTAGCCATTTTTATCTACTCCTGCCTGTAATACAAGGTTTTTTATAATTAAAACATTGTAAATTAACCTAGTAAAGAGGTGTTACTATATATTAATAAAATAACATCGGTCATTTTCTGTTCTTTTTATGCGCAATTAAACTATTTTCTTTTTTTTACCTTATAAAAAAAATATATACAAGTCATATAAAATAAAAAAAATATTTATAACAAAATATTTGCAAAAAACATATATTTTTTCAAAATATAGAACGCGCATTTCTGCAAAAAAAACACTTTGTTTATACTGAATTGCGTCATGTTTGTATTTACAAATTGAAATATTTTTTAATACGGCTCTAGAGATAAAAAAATTTTGTAAGGCCAAAAGCAAACACACACTTACTGCATCTACGCACTACTGTACACGTTAGTAAGTCTTTCGACGTTTTTATGCCGACAGCATAGACCCATTGCAGAAACAAATGACACACAAGATTTTTTATAAGACTCAAAAAAATTTAACTAACGCAAACTTAAGTCAAAACTACTTAATAAAAGACACAAAAACCACAATCATATTGTACAACAGTTATAAAAAAATCAAGCCCGCAAAAAATTCAAATTTTTTAAATCAATTTTCCTTATGTCTTCGTGCAAACCTAAAAAACTAGCCGAAAATCCGAAAAACCCGAAAACGACCAATACGTAAATTTCTTTTAATTTTAATTCTGCTTCTGGCGAAAGCTATTAAATTATCGGCCACAAACCGGCAATTAAAAGTTTCGGCGGCAGCGCTTATGTTACCACATAGATTTTTGGCGTCTTTGCGCTCCATCTACTTACCAGAATAGTAGATTCCTGACTTTGTTTTTGTTTTAATGTATTTTTTTTTCAAAAAGTTTATTGTTAAAAGTTTTTAAAAGATTACTGTCTGCATTCCTTACACACGTGGGTACATCTACATATCTTTTTGTCGATGAAATTAGAAATACAAATTTTCTTTAAATCAACTTATGATTTGCGTACAAAAAAACAAACAAAATGTCATAACAAGAAACGTAAGTTCTACCAGATATTTTTTTTTATTCAGATCTATATGTATGAGATTAAATGTGTGTTAGAACAAGTAATCTCACATTAAAGCACGTATCGTTTTTTTCTTTTTTTTGAATAAGTGAAATTTTTTATATACAAGTTTGAAATCTTATACTTACAAAATTTTGGACGCCAGAAGTTTTCATGTTTCTGCAACAGCTGATAATCTTTAATCTTAGTGCATTTGTGCAGACACCTTTTTTTTATGCACAACGTGTTTTTTTTTGAGCATAAAGACAAGTAGGTCCTTTACCTTTATTGAAAAAAATCGCTATATTACTTTTGACTTTAAAATTGTACATTAAGTTGAAATAATGTCAAGAAAAAACGCCCATACGACGAGTTCAATAGCAAATAAATATGTTTTTATACCTAAACAACCCAAGTTTGTTGCAGTCTAGTATGGTTATTTACAGTTGTCGCGATTGCTTTTAGTTTTTGCGAGATAATAGTAAAAAACACAAAAATATTGCATTTAACTTATTTTGAAAAAGTAAAAAAGAAATAATTTAAAAAAAAAAAATTTTTATATTATTTACGTACTGTGATTAGTTTTAACCTTGTTTTAAAAACCATAAATGCCATTTTTGTACCTTTTTTAATAAAATCTGGTCAATCTACATATATATCATACTACTTCGAACCAAAAACTGGTGAGTTGAGTGCAAAGAACTTTTGATACAAACATACACATAAAAATAGTTAATTATAGAGGTTGCAGCATAGTGACCGAGCAAAAAAACGTATAGCTTGCGATAACTTTTTTTTTACTAAAATCATAAGCCATCAATATGTAAAGTTTTGCAAAAAATACTGCATATCTCTCATTTTTGCAATTAAAAGTGCTTTTTGCGGTAATTTAATAGCCTGTTTCGGATAATTTATTTTTATTCTATGTACCTTGCCTTTTATCTTTTACGCATGCTTTAGAATATTTTGTTCGCAACTAAAAAATTTAATTAATACAAATGCACATCATAATACAAACATCTGTAATACTTGTGCTTATATGTTTTGTTTTTACTGCAAAATAGAATTCAAGGGGTAGATTAGCCAACTGCTACAAAGTAGCGCTATTGGCTTATCGCAGTAAACTCGATACATTTTATTGACAGTATGGTGGCTCAACATTTACTTGTGTTACACGAAAAAAAGATAACCTTGAACCACAAAAAAAAATGACAGCCATTAATCAACTATCCCGCTTTATTGATTTGCAGCACCTATCGTATCTACAAAATCAAACGACATTTATTTTAACAAATCACACATGGATTACAGGAAACCGATAAAATAACAGCTTAAAGATATAAAAAAAAATAATTAGAGCAAAAGGGATATATAAGACAAATACAGTCGAGTGATATAATTAAGAAAATATATAATGACATGGATAAATATGCAATGATGACAGTGCATCTTAAAGACGTAGATTTAAAGGCTTTAACGTAGAATGTGACCGTTAGAAAATCATTTGATACAAAAACGCAGAAAAAAAGTGTAACACCCAAAAATCAATGGCGCAAACCAGGATAAGAGCGTCGCTTAGTTTGTAAAGTACTACAATCGCCGACACGCTAACAAATTTAATAACTTGAAAATATATCATGTGGGTTACCTGACAATTCCCGCAATACTGTTTTAAGACAGCGCACATACGAAGGCAAACTCACCTTTTATAGACAGTAAAAAACTTAGTAGAAATACGCAAAAAATTGTGAAATACAAAAATACCAGACATTTTTACATGAAACTGCTGCACAATAAAAGCAGAAGAGAGGTATAGTTTTACTAAACAAGTGAACTTATCTTATATGGTAAATAATTTGCACGACAGTAAAGAAATACACTTTTGACACAAGAATCTCTATAAAAACATGAGCTAAGCAAAAGCGGTCAGAATAAACAGCAATATTTAAACAACGAAATAAAAAGAATATGAAACCGAACGTAAAGTTACATGTCAGATTTTGCACCGATAAATTAACGACGGCAGATAAATTTTTTAGTACAAGCTGTCTAGTAAAATGTGAACCGACATTAATAATGAGTACAAGAAAAATTGTGCCAACCCGAGAATAAAGCACACAAGATTTAAAAAAAAAACACATATATGGTTAAAAAGCAAGCATACAACACGTTACTATCAAGCAAAACTTGCCGTGCAGAGTATGCAAAGGACAGTGAATTACGCAAAACTAGTACTAAGAAGGCGCATACAAAAATAAAAATAAACAGACAAGCCCTTTATAAACATAATTTAGGAAAACATAGTAACACGTCGAAAAAGAACTGAAAAATCAAACGGCATTATACAAAAAAAATACATAAAACAACAAGGCAAACATAAAACAAAAAAATATGCGAAGATAACAATAAAAAAATGGCATAAGCTACATATACATGCAATCGACCAGAAACAGAGAATAAAAGTGATAAAAAAGGAAATTTGGTAAACAGACAATAAGGTCTAAAAATCAGACAGCAAAAATAAGAAGGTGAAACAGTAAAAAAACATTATTACAAGATAACTTTACGCAATTTTCTAACGTGCGTAATATTGCAAAAAAAAAAAACTTTGATAGTAAAATGACACTGGTTAAGTTATAACGTCTACAACAAATCAACTAAAACGCAAAAAAAAAATATCCAGAATGTGATAGATACGATTTTGAACACGACTTAGGTTGCATACAGTGTAGCAACGTTAACAATAATTTTGTATCACGTGAAAAACGGAGACAATAGGCTTTAATCAAATACTGATAACAAATAATATACTAGAAACGTGCATGGAACCAAATGTGTAAAAGCGCACTGTGATATTGCTGATGTTGTCACAGGGTTTTGCACTGGGACCACCCGGATAATCCGACTGGACCCGGTAAATTGTTTGTAAAACGCCGTTTTTGCGTAATTTATTGAATTTTGCAAATTCGGTTATATTATCCGGCCAGATCTTGTTTGCTAAAAAAGTGACTACCACAATGCTGCCTTTTGTACGCGATCTTTAATTTTGTAATATATGTTGCTAAGATTTACAGTACTTTTGTACTGAGATAAACAAATTCTACGCAAATTGATTGCAAAGGTGTAGGGGCACTTTTGTTATTTTGGTACCCGATAAACACAATAACATAACTCAAATAAACATTTAAAGTACGCTACTGCTTGTAGCAGTCAAAATTTGCATGTAATCCAATTGTGGGTACACCAACGTTTAAAGTTGTTGTTCGGTACTTTTTTACCAGCAAAAGTGTTCTGGGATAAATTTTTCTGTTCAAGCCACAAAAAATAACAATGAGTTTTTTCTTTAGGAAAGTCTGTGATCACAAATATTTATCAGATGATCAGCGGCAATAAAAGATAAAAACGCAATTTGGAAAAGGAAAAATAAACAGAACTTTTAGATGAGGCTGGGCATTCCTTAGTCTTCTTTGTAAAAGGCATTTAAAGATACTTGCTTATATAAAAGTCATTGTTTATATAGCTGAAAAAGATCAGCTATATTACAATCTAATATATCAATCTAATATATCACCTGTCAAACCTCTCAAGCGCTACTTTACTCCTTTTCTAACTTTGACCCGCGCAATCGAGACACCACACTCTTACAAGCAATTTCCAGCTTGTATTTTGGGCAGAGAGTCATTATTATTGACTTTTTGTTCCCATTCTTGCTGTAGGTGATAAAATAGGTAGAAATACATGTTTATCACCAACAAGAACTAATAAATTTTTTTGGCATTTTGTAAATATCAATATCAACACAGTTGTATCAATACTTATTTTTGCAAAAAAACTATAATTTACATAACAAAAATGGGAAATGGTAATTTTGACGATATTTGACAGAAATCTCGATGCACTACGCATTTATTACCGCTTGTAACTTATATTGATTATACGAAACACGTCGGAAAATGTGGCAATTTCATAGCACATATGCAGTTTTTTTTGTACTTTAGCACGCAAATTAGTTTTACAATGCAAAATTATTGTTTCACTAGTTTAATTTTGCAAACTAATAATGATTTTGAATGAATAATAACGCGCAAGAATTGTTAGCAATATACAGAAACCAGATATGCAAAACACGCCTATATAGTTCTTTGTAGTGCAATGCTTGTAAGACGTGTAATATACATCATTAAACTCCTTGCTTAGTATAGTAAATACATTTATTATGTAATTTTTTTTTAAACATAGTTTTATGTTAGAAATATATGCTCCATTACAAAAAAAATTGTACAAATATAATTTTATACATTGGAGTCTATGACTGCTTTATATACATATGCATTTTTATTCATTGGTTAAAATCCATCTATTAAAGTACATTTATAGAAAAAACATTACGACAGTATATACGCGACATATTAAGATACAACATTGTACAATTGACGCATATACGCGTCCAGAGAAAAAATCCGTACTATATTAATAGAAAAAAACGTTGCAAAAACTGCAAAAGGGTTAATTACAAAACAAAAATTGTGATTTTTGAACACCTGATAGGTTATAGGCAACTTCGTTTGTAATAAAATATTATTTGCATAGCATTTTTTGTAAACAGAATGGGCGGTGGACAACTCGCCTTGGGGCGAGTTGTCCTAAACTCGCCCGTGGGGCATAAAAGACAACTCGCCCCGGGGGCGAGTTTTTTAGAAAAAAAAAGAAAAAATATCAAAT
>JAQFYM010002166.1:0-25580 GCA_034694785.1 Agrenia bidenticulata | reverse complement strand
TTTTTTGGTTCGAAATTTTTTTTTGAATTCTCTATAGAGAATTTCACTATACCGAATTTTCTTAAGCAATTCTGCCCAAAGAATTCTCTATAGAGAAAAAAACCGGACATGGCCTATATACAAACAAATTGCGATACCTATAAAAAGGCAGTGGCATAAATAGAATTCGATCAAGATATGGTCTTAAAATCGTACTTATACGAAAAAACGCTTTTTTTTACAAATTCGAATAAAATTTTGCAAATATTCATTTTCAACATTTTTAAGTTCTAAAATATTGCATTTAAATATTACTTATAACTCTTTTTTCAGTGGCTGCGTTAAGATACGCCTTGTAATAAGCAATGATTGTAATACAAGGCCATGCACATTTTGTATACATCTGCACGTCTTCATTGCCTTTTTTTGTTGTATTTTTTTGTGTTTAAACTAGATCTGGCATATCCCAAATTTGGAAAAGCATGTCTGTTAATATTTACCTGTTATCAAAAAAAATAAACATTTAATTTATACTAGAATATTTTTGTTTAAAAATCGAGTATAAGAATATCACAAAATAGTCCGTATAGTTTCTACATTAATTAAAATCCGATTCACAACACTACAGTATCCATACCTTGTAATAGGCTGCCTAAAATTCCGCATTTTATAACAAAAAGCGTAATTTTGAGCAGCATTTAAAAACATACACATGTTGCAGTCTTGTTTAAACTGTTGTTGTAACCTATCATTGTATACAAAAAAATCATACAGTATTTAAATTGTATACGCGTGCAAAGTGTTAACTGTAATATAGTTAGAAAAAACAATATGAATAGTAAAATTCCCTGCATCATTTATACTAAACCAATTTTATTGACATCAACAACAAAACGAGTAATAAAATCATGTCTTGATTTTATGCTGACTTGTTGATTTACAATACCAACTATTTTTATATTGTATTCAAACTTAAATTAATAAAGCAATGCTATTTTTTTTTGTCACAAACGGGCTACAAACAAATATACTAAAGCAAACAACATTACTAGAAGACTTTTGAAAAGAGTGTTGTAGTAAACCGCACTTAAATGTTATTTTAGTTAGAAAATTATATTTTACTTTGTTATAAATTCCAATTTTTTGGCAATAAACCTGCAACCGTTTAGTTAAATTTTTTTTAGGCACAAACGCACTGCTTATAATCATAAAAAAATCTTAAGCAATTTTTATTTTTATTCGCATTAAAAAACATAATCGTAATGATGAATGTTACATGTGCTTCGTAAAAAAACATTTTTAAATGCCAACATTATCACAATACTCGTATAAAATATTATGGTGTTTCAACATTGCTAAAATACAAAATCAAACTAAAACCATCTTATATATTACAGTTTTTGCATCTAACTCGTAAAAAAAAATAACACTTACTGTAATAAATAAGTAATATATATATAAATATAAATTCTTCATCCACGCAAAACCTATTTCGTGTATTTGTTGCCTTTGTTTTTTTTTACAGGTTAGAAATCTTCCGAAATGAAATATTTTTTTCTAAAACCCAAAATTTAATTGTGACTATTTGTGTTATGCGCACAGATTAAATGCATACTACTAAAAAAAACCTTGAACTGACAAATAAAACATAAACACATTCCGTAAGTAAGTTCTATTTAAACTAATACACAAAAGTTATCTTTCGTTTATTTTTTTTACATAATAATCAAGTTTTATTTTTTCGTTCATGCACTTAAATCTAGGATTTAAAATTGTAAATTATGTTTTGCTAAGCCTTTTTATAGTGTTAGTTAGAGTTGGTACTTTTGTTCATTTTGTATGCATACGAGTTGATGCATTTTTTTGTTTGTGTATAGAACCAGGGTTAACAACCTTTCTAATTAAAAGTTTTTAGAAGTGTACCTAACTTGTAATTAGACAGAACATGCTTTATGTATGAAATTTTTTCTTGTTAACTGGTGTATCATATATTATATTTAAACAAACAAAATAGGAATCATCATGTATTGAAAAACAATAAAAATAATTTATTTTGTTACTACCAAAGTGTTTTTAAATACCGGCATTTACTCATTTTTTAATATTTTCGACTTTTTAAATAGTAAATGGACTAGTAAATGATAAACCAAGCTGTATTATTTTGTTATTTTTGTTTGTATATAAAACCATTAACAAAAAAAAAAACAGTATATTTTGCAAACACGGGGCGCAATTAATTATTTCTTACAAATAAAGCAACCTTACTGTATTTCATTTAAGTTCTACACGGGAATATTTTCTAAAATGCGCGGCTCATGTTTAATTTAATTTACGATGCATAAGCGGGTTTGCAAACTCTTTCAGAAAAAACCCAATGCTTTAACCCTTTTAAGATTGAAGGTAATTTAATACCTGCTCAACAAACGAGGAATTTTTAGCAATTTAGAGAATTAATTAAGAATTAGAATATATAATTTTTTTACAATTAATGTAATCTTCCATCAATTTAAAATGTACTACAATTTTTTTTTAACAAAAAACCGTTTAAGAAGAAAAATATTTATCTTAATTTTTTATATTTCTTGCCTTTATTTTATTGTAAATTATATTACAACATTTATAAATGAAAATGCAGCTATGATGAATGTTTATATATTATCATTTAGACAATCATACGTAAAAAACAGTCTTTCTTATATTACCGATTTTTATTTTTTGATATCGTTTTTTAATTTTTGTATTTTACTATTGTGTTAAAATGTTTTCTGTTTTTCTATTGAATTCTGTAAATTTTGTAAGATATTCCCGTTTTTTTAATCAGAGATTCCGTCACCTAAGAATTTTGAAAATTTGGAATTCCGAAAATTAGATTTCCGAAACGTGGAAATTCCAAAGTAAAAAAATCACGATTAAAATATTTTTCTAACGCGATAATGGGGTAAAGCCAACATAATACACGTATAAATCTAAGTCAAATCAAAAAAAGGCGTCAAATATGGCGAACTTTATAATTCTAAAAAAAAAAGCCACAACGTAAGTAACCAAACTATTTCATAACTTCGCATGATTTTATAAAATACAATAAAAGATATTTTGCAAAATTTGAATACAAAAAAAATATTAATGCAAAATACAAATGATAGGTAAACGCACTACTCAAAGATCGCCTTCTTCGTAATTTCAATTTTTCGTCTTTTTTTTCTGATATTACTCATTTTTTATTTTGTCTTTGTTTTAGATGCGCTAAAAGGAATTATTTTTACTTAAAATAGCTGTAAATTTATTGTATATTTATCGTTTATTCTTTTTTGAAAGTATTTCGCTTGTATATTTTTAAGTTCTACAACATTTTACCTAAGTTCTCTGTGTGTTATTGCTACTTTTTTTCGTCGATAATGAAATAGCTATATAATGATAGATCTTATGCAGTTTTACAGCGGTACTATACTTTTGAGCATAAAATTTTCCGGACGAGAATTTTATGTAGTCGTATTAATCCGGCAAACAAAGAAGAAATATTATTGGATACGGAACAAATGCTAACCAAGTTTTATCTAATGTTGCGGCTTATTTTTGTATTATTTGACATTTTCGAAAAAAGGCCCGTAAAAAACAATTTAAAGCAAATAATGTCAAACAAGCGCCTTTATACTGCTATTGCGTATTATACACTTAAATAAAGGAAAAAATAAGGTGCTTTTTTTTCTACAAAATTAAACGATTTTATAAACAACAAAAGTATGAGAAAGCTTATAACACTAAAAAAAGCGTTTTTTTATAGATAATTTTACTAGAATTATGTTTATTGCAAATTTTTACAATATTTGCGGGTACGCGTGTAAGTAAGTCTGACATAAAATTCGCATATGTCACGATAATGGCGCGCTGAATTTATTAACCATAGTTTTTTTTATAGAAAAAATACGAAATTAAACTAAAAAAAGTATCACTTTACTAACAAAATATCAAGGCTGAGAGTTTAGTTGCTTCAAAACCAAAACCAAAACCAAAATCATGTTATATGTAATTTCGTTTCAATACAAAAAACTTACCTGGATATGTTTTATTTGGTATGGGAAAACTTTTAAAATAAAGTTTATGCATACAAAGATTCTACATTTATCGTAGATTACTGTGGCGCATTCCGCGCCCAGCCCGCCTTCAAACAAATGCAAGGGAATGATCGCAAAAAGAATATATAGCAAAAATAAGTAAACATTATACATGTTCTTCAAAAAATTATTTTTTTTAACACTGCTATTTTTTAGTTTTTTTTTTCGAAAAAAATTTAAAATACAAAATAAAATTAAAACTTTTGTGTTTTTTATTTTTTAAGATCATAGAAAAAAAATAATTCATTTTAGAGTGTTTCGTGGTTTTATTATAGTTTTTATTAGGCCCAAGATGGCCGGCTGGTCACGGATGGCTAGCTGGGCGCGCCACAATTATTAAGATGAAATTATATACCGTAGAACAGGGGTATTCAACTACAATCTAAACGTAGCCGAACAAAGAAGGGGTACAAAAATATATTGCGCGAATGTAATATATTACCAATTGTCTATATAAATACAGTATTGAGTATGAGATGGCGTACAATTTGTATTTATCATTGTAAAAGTAACTGTTATGTATAAAGCAGATGCAATATTTTAATCCTTGGTCTGTTTAAAGAGCTTTTTAGTAATTATATTATAGTTAAATACGTACATTTACGGCGTAATAAAAAGTGAAGGATTCAATTATGTGGCTGCCATAGTAGTTTTTTACGGTGGTCTGGCTTTATATGTTGGTTTAGTGTTATTGTATGATTTGGGTGCACAAAACCAACATTATTCTATTCTGTATCCAACGCACCAACTATAAGATATTATATATTCATCTGATTATCTCTTGGAAAGAATTACCTAATATAACGCCTATCCAATTTTTGCTAAGAAAAAGACCAATAAATACAAACAAACATATCATATTTAATATGATGATGTAAAAGAAAAAAATTGCTATATGCATTCTATATTTACGCCGGAACTCTATTTAATGTTTTTTCTCTGTATTTAAATTATCGGGTTTTAGCACAGTAAACACGGTAAATCTTTGTCACATAACTGGTCTGCTTGATAAGTCCTGATGTAGATCAACAAAATTATATATAGTTTACAAATGCTAGTATACTAGCTGTCTTAAAGGAAAAATATTATTAAAATATTTTAAAGAAAACAAATGCAAAAAAAATAAAGAGTTGTTTAAGAATAATATCTTTTCTGCAAGTTCGTAAGTCTCAGAAAAATTTATTATACATTTTATTTTAGTAAAAAAAAGTTTACAACACAAAGAAAAAGATAAAAGTAAAGTAAAGATATAACGAAAATGCAAATGTTAAAAAAAAAAAACAAAATTTTAGATGAAAAAAATAAGTTTAAAATTAAGCGTGTAAATTACAAAAAGCAATTTTTTTGTATTAAAACTAATTATAAAGCCATGTTTTGTTAGTTCGGTTTTTTTTTGTCTACTTATAGCTATATAAATTGCGGCAGATTTATATTTTTTTCTGTTTTTAAAAAATATTTACATAAAAAAAATACTTTATATAAAGTAATGACCAGTTTGTTTACTTATCAAAGATTTATTTGTAGAAACATTATCGTTACGTTGATTTTTAGTTTGATATACGGTTTCAAGCAGTTTAACTGTCGTTTTTTAAATACTATTTTTACTAACTAATAAATCAATAAATCTATATAAACATACTAATTTAGTTGCATTTCAATTTGTACTGCTGATTTTGTATAAAAAATATCGCAGCATGTAGACATAAAAAAATAAAAAATAAATGAAAAAATAATATTGAAATTTTATACCGTGACAAAGCAACTGGTTTTTGCCTGTTTTTGTTTTTGCTAAAACTAGTTGCATTCACTTTAAAAATAATTAACAGCCGAAAAAAAATCCTAAATAAAGTAAATATTTTACCTTACACGCTGGAGTGTTATTTCTTTTTAATATTCTAAAAAAATTAGTATCTAACCGCAAGTGTGACTTTATACAAAAAAGATAAAAAAACAAATTTATACCTTCTACATTTAGTAAAACCACTGAAATACGCCTATAAAAACCAAACGTGATTAATGAGATCGAGTTATACTAAAACCTATCTTTTCATATTTATGTTAGTTTTTTGGCATAAAAATTATAAAATAAATTAAAAAAATAATGCCTATAAATTTTACCAAAACTGATACTACCTTTCTTACCACAACACTGAGACAGTATCTCATTAGGTAAAATAGATAATAAATGTTGGATGAAGCGAAGTTAACAATCTTTTTCTTACGAGCTGGCATAAAACTTGACTTACTAATAAATATGTTTTTCTTTATATGCATAAAGCTCCCCTTTATCATATTTCAAACATCAATCAAAACACTTAATCTAAAATCTATCAATCTTATTCTTAACGTCAAATATGACATCTCTGACACTTTTCATGGGCGCAAATTGTAGATCTCTACTAGATACGTTGTTTGCGCATGTCAAATCTTGTTTTTGAGCATATAAACGCCTTTTATTTAGACATTTAGGTTCAGGGCATAAATCCTATATAATAATATGCTGCAATATTTACGCAGAACCAACAATAAATATGCATATTTGATAAACATATTGATAACAAAAAGGTTAGTATAGTTATACAGTAAAAAAGTTTTTGAAAATAGTAGAACCGCGCATGTTTATAGCTTTACATACTTTTTTTACTACATACGAGAAATTTTTGTTATTTTTTTTATAAAAAGAATAAGTGCAATTGACTACTTACACAACTAAATTGAATGCTCACAAAAAAAAATATTACAAAGTACTCTCGTATTACAACTTTTTTTATTGTAAAACGCAAACATAACTTATTGCCATTTTGCATTGTTACAATGCAATTTTCAGCTCTTGTTTGTTTTTTTTGTTGCAAATAAAGACATAAAAGAAGGTTATTTTACCAAAAAAAAATTAACTTTATAGATCCCTTTGAATTCGTAAGTTTCGTTTTTTTTGTATATATACTGATTTTAACAGCATGATTAATACAGTAAAGGGGTGTTTATTATAAAAAATTAACAAATAAAAGGCATTACAAGACAAAAAACCCACTTAAATAACCCAGTGTAAAAAAAATTAAAGATTTGCGTAGTTTACAATGTTTTTAAAGATTTTGAAGCATTGCCTTATTTAGTATTATGGTAATTAGCCCAAAAAAGCCCGTAATTATTTTTTATCATATAATTGTGGTGCTTTCTTTAATATTATAATACGAACACGTTTTTCTAAAGCGGGTTTGAAAAAGTTGAAAAAATTTGTATTGTTTGAATCAGTGTATTTTGATGCTTATAAAAACAATACAAAGTACAAACCGACAAAATACGGAATAAACTAATTAAGAAATATTACTTACGCATATACTTTATTATGTTAACAAAAATACACACATAGTATAATTTTTGGGCAAGCGTAAAAATTCATTAAATATTTTGCTGTGTTTATCAATAATTATACACATTAACATGTCAACTTTTTGTGCAATCTTTGCCGTATTATTAGTTAATGGGTTATGAAATGTGCTAATATAAAAGTTCTAAGACAGGCAAATATGTTTTACCCCAGTGGTGTAGCCAGGTTTTTTTGTAATCTGGGTCCATAAAATTTTTGAGTTGTAATAACAAAAATCAATTTTTTTATTAAAAATTCTAACAAAATGTAAAAAATATTTTTTTTTAAATATATTTAGTCATTGCTTAAAGCCTCAAGAAAAAGATCCTTTTGCAATCTAGGTACAATTGTTTTATCATGGGGGTGCCATGCTTCACTATGCGGATCCCTGGTACGGCACTCCTCATGTATGCATCTTTTTTCACGCCTATCTTTTGAAGTGATCTTTTTTTTGTGCAGAGATTTTTTAGATTTGTATAATCCATTTAAAAATTTTTTATCATAATTTATTCTGTAAAACATATGCAACAAAGTCAATAATATTGTTTTATATAATTTTTAATTTATTAACTGACACCTCTCCCGAAAAATCCAAAGGCATTCGTATGCATTTTTAGTAAAAAACGAGGTGTGTTACAGTTGTATTAAATTGAATCAAGCATCACTGCTTCTATCTTCAAAGGTTTATGGTGTAACAAGTTGCGCAAAATGTCATATAGTGCAATGCATAGTGCAAAAATGAGTTGAAATAGTTTTTTTTATACTAAAAGAGGCATGAAAACTCCAAAAATCTTTTAAAATCTTTTCAACACCTTTAAACGTATTTTTATATCTAATACTCGCACGATTAGATTATAAAAAAATAGTTTTTTTATTGTGGGATAAAAGTATTTCTGTACATTGAGGAACGATAAAGCAATAAAAATTATTGTAAGGTATATCTTAAGACTAATAAATACGTAAGAAGAATCCTGGATACAGCTAATTATATTATTTTGTAATATGTTGTTCTTATTTTTGACCCAATCAGAATATTTTTTATATTTCAGTTGACAACACGTTTATTATTCGCGTTTCTATTTAGTTTTTTTGATTATGTAAATAACATTTTGATATATTAATGGCGTAAATTTTTTTGTAATATATCGCTTTGGAGGTAAAGCGTATTTCTGAATTTAACGTGTAAATAAAGGCAAGTTGCAAAATGGTGAGGCGGTATTTTTTGTAAATTTGTGTTTAATTATTTTTAAAATGCACGTTTTACTTACAAGAATCAACATAATAATTAGAAAATAAATACAAAAATAAAAAACGTTCTTAAATATATGAAAATTATAAAAAAACAAAAATAAAAAATAAACAAAAAACAATTATTATTGCATAATGATTGCAGCTTTTAATTTACACGATAACCAAAAATATATAATTGTTTTTGCTTAATATTTTATTATTATTAGGAACCAAAAAAAATGCGAACATAAGTTTATCGATTACAAAAAGTTTTGTTTATGTTTTATTAAAAACTTTTACAAAAAATTTATTTTTATAGAGTAAACTTAATTTTGTATGCTTTTTGAAACACTAATGCGTGAAGTATATAAAGATGACGAAGATCTGTTATTCCATAAAAAAAACGTGATATTTTTGATAATTTTTAAGTACGAAAACTATATTTTTAAACTAATCAGGGCTTACGTTAAATCCAGATATGACTTATTGCTAATATGTTATTCTTATAGTAAAATTTGTACATTTTTTTTTATATGGTTTTTTTTGGTGATTATATCGGTAAAGGGGTGCGTAAAAAATAGGCATAATTGCAGTTTATTTAATAGGAAAAAAAGGGGCCTAACTAATTATAAGGAAAGTTAAAAGCCAATTCTAAAGGGATAATAATAAAAAAAACTAAGCAAAAAAATACAAATAAATGCATAGGTTTACTTTTTAATTGCACCTTTGTAATATATAGAAATAAGGCACCCAACATTTTTATGCTTATTCTATTCTTTCTCTCAGTATAAATATAATTCATCATACTAAAACTTCTTTTAATTTCAGATTTAGACAATGGAGCATAACTAAAGATTCGGTCTTCCTTTTTACACTTAAGAACATGAAAATTTTCAAAGTATTTATAATCAGGGTTCTTTTCCAAAATTTCTTTCCATCGAATCCTGATGTCATTATCTTGTATTTTATCCTCATGATACTTGATAAGTTTTATGACATCTGTTACTAAAATGTTTCGGTTTTCAGTTTGTTTAATTATTCCACTGATATATGAATATTTTGACGCATACATAATTTCATTACATAAAGAATTATTAATAATCAGTTCCTTCAATTTTGATTCCGTTTTACTCTTTCCTTGTAACTTAAGTATATAATTTTTCATGTCTTGAAAATTGGTATATAACCAGTCAGAAAATAAAAACCAAGTGCCCCACCTCGTAATAACTTGAAAAGCAGGCAATTTTCAGATTTGTAGATTTTTTAAAATGCTTCTTGTTCTTGTTATTATATTTGAAATACTTTTTAAGTTTAGATATGACTTCGTTGACATTCGGGCATACGCTTCTTATAGTCTCACTCAAGTTATGTCAAGCGTGGGATATGCAAGTAATGTGTTTCATATGCATAAATAGCACTTTTAATTTGAATCCTGCTGAAATACAATAACTAGCAGCATCTGAAATAAGAAGTTTGAAATTCTATAATCGTTTGTATTATTAGAAATTTTATTAATCTCATAATTAATTGCATCTTTGATACTCTCAGCATTACCGATATCAAGTTCAAGAGTTTTTAAAAGATGCTTTTACCCTAGACCACTTTCAGATAATCTACCAATAAGAAGATTTAAGATTTTTCTACCCTTTTTATCAGGGGATTCGTCAAAACATATATAGTAATTTTTGTTTTTTTAAAATTCAAGAGTTTTTGTATAATTCTCTTCGAATTTTCTTGGAAGTGTTTTAGTTCTGAAATGAGTTGCCGATGAAATTTTATTTCCTGTATAAAACTCTAAAAATCCCGTAAACTTTTTGGCGTCTAACTTCGATATAGCTAGATTAATTTTCACCATACACATGATCAAATCATCTTCAAATTCGTCCATCGTAAAATTATTTTCTTCTTAATTAACCTTCAATTTGGCATTCAGCAAATGTTTACTTGAATTCTTGTGTTGCTTTATCGGGTGACGTCCTTGTTTCATTGAGAATTTAACGCTCTTTCTACAAATTTTACACGTCACTGATGATGGAGATTTAAGCTCGAAAATTCCTGTATTTTCTATAAAAAACTTACTATGTATCCTCTTTATTTTGTCCATTTCAACTTTTATAGTATCGGACCATAGACTTTCGACTGATGCTTCTTTTATTGCTTGTATATCTGCATGCTCCGATTGATCTATATATTTATTTTCCACATTTTTCTCAATATCAGATAGATCCACTACAGACAACTCAAAGCTTTCCTCATTTTCAATATAATTTGCAACCTCTTGTAAATAGTCAGCGCGTAAATTAGGTAAGCTTTGACAATAACTTATTAAATCGGATGCCGGAAATCTTCAATATAAGTATTATCTGTAGGGGCTTTCGTTGTGAAATCTTTTGTATTTTTGGGCGACATCTTTGTATATATAATGGGGGAATTTTTAAAACTGCGCCCTGAAAAAAAGGATGCCTTTTATGTAACAGTAAAGGCTATTTAGAGAATGTAATTAACCCACAAATGACAATTTTAATGTTTTATAAATATTTAGGTTATTTAAATTTTTACTTTTCTTTTTTTTTACGTACTCTAATTGGTTATTTATCTACAACAAAAAAAATATATTCTCTGTATATACATATATTCTTTAAAAGAAAAATCTTAATATGTAAATTTTTCTTGTTTTAATGCAAAGAGAAATGTTTTAACAGCAATTTACTCAAGGAAAAAATAAACATAAATATTTTAATTACTTAAAAAGAGCGACTTGTGGATTTACTTGTTTTATGGTTGCAGATGTTTTGCATACTTAATCACACAACAGACCGCAGAAAAATATTTATAAAGATCATTAATATAAAATTGCAAAAAATCGCCACAAAAAATCAATTTATTACAGATGGCGATAGTCTTAGCCTCTGTAAACTATTATAATAACATAATTGACGCACAAACAAGAAAATTAGTGAGTTCCCAATTTTTTTACCAAATTCTAAGGTCTTTTTATGCCCATTAAATCGTATTTGATATAAAAAAACACTTAAAAACTTTTAGGCATCAATTTGCGGTTTATATTAATAAAATAAAATTGTTTTTTTGTTGATTAAAGTAAAATGAATGCCTTTTCTTAAGTTATATTTTTACTTGTAACACAAATAATTACCAAGACGAGTGCTTCGACCGTACATTGTATGCAAAAAAATAGAATTCGTATATTTAGTGTTATTTATTATTTCAATCCTTGTTACTCGGGGTCGGAAAACAGAGATTGCACATTTTAACAGGAAGAATCCTGTAATTCAAAACTCAAAAACAGTTTTCATGTATAAAAAGACACAATCAGCACAGAAATATTAGACAAAATTTTTTAACGATATGCGAATGTAATAAAAAATCTTATGGTTTATCTATCTAGTCTTTTGTATTATACTTTACATATTGTTTAGTTTTCCAGTCTTATACAGCAATTTATGTTGTTCTGTATGGTTTGTATGACAGTAAAGTGTACAATTCAATTTGAAATTGATTTGAATACATGATACATCTGAAAATATGTTTTGTCTTAATAAAAATCACTTTGTTTTATGTATGCTGTTCGGTAAATTTTATTAAATAAGGTAAATTATGCAGGAAAAAATTATCACTTTTTTTGATATAATTTACTAATACATGTAGCTACATGTTGTAAATAACTACCACTGTTGTATTTTTCTACCTTGCCTATGACCTTTTAAGGACAAAAATTACATATATAAATACGTACATAAATATTTAAGGTGCTTTCTCAAGCATTTTACATTTCATTTTACATTTTTATACTGACAAAAAAAGAAAAAAAGATTTATTTTATAAAAATCAACTAAAAAACACTCGATTTAAAACAATAACATAACAACGTACTACAATGACTATTAAACAGACTGTATACTATGTGACGTACCTAGAAAAAAGCCAGAATAATGTAAAAGTCAGCTACTCTGCAAAAAAATTTAGAAATTAAATACAAAAAATATAAACAGCATGTTGTAATGCATTTACACGTTTTACAATATTTTTAAGATGCTTTTTTATCTTTTTAACATTGTAAAAAATTACAAAACAGTAGCGCCAAGTAAAACTTTTGTATACATAAAAAAAAGTAAATAAATCATAATATTTATAACATTTTAACTAGGGCTACCACCGGACCTGGAATACTTCCGGTTTCCGGTGGAAAACTTCCGGTCCGGCTAGACCCGGTACACAATTTTTTCGATACTTACCGGTTCCGGGTTTTTTCCGGTATTTCCGGCATTTTCCGGTTTCGGCATCGGTTTTTATAAATAATAGATTTTCAAAACATATTTATGGTCGGTAAAGTATATAATAACTAAGCCTGTTTATTATTATGCCGATACTTTTTTTAAACCGTATCTTAGATAAGACAGCTATCAAAAATAGATAAATACAAAACACAAAAAGAAATTTTTCTATCGTTATCACATGTACATAAAACGAAGAGTATGATTCGTTGCGCAATATAAGCAGTAAATTGATTTATAAATGTCGTAGGTTCTATTCAAACAGCGTTATAGGGTAAAATGTTTTGTCAACGCGTAAAAAGTAAGTTTTTGATACAAGGTTCAGTGTGATTTGCTTTAGATTACATCGACGGCAAGTCTTATTGATGCGTGGTATCTGTATATTCTGCTTTTCGAATGTGACTAATCAAAAATATATAAAATATATCATTTATAAATTTATTTTTTCTGTATTAAATGACCTTTGTACCGGCTAGTCGTAATACAGAAGACAGTGGCTACACAAACAAGCATCATAATACGTACAGCATATTTGCACAGTATGATTTTATTTTATGTAAATCTGCATAAGTAAGCTACCAGGTACCGCAGACCTGTAGATTTTTTTTTGACAATTAAGTCGATCGTTTAACAAATAAGTATCGTTGCAAGTATCATATTTGCATCGCAATGATAATAACGAAATTGTTTTAGCAATTTTCTGCAAAAACAGTTTGATATGTTTGGTTTTTCCTATCAAACGTCTGTAAAGAAGCATCAGGGCTTTTCTATATGTTAAATGTGTATATTGTGTGTTATCCACTCAAAAAGTATTATTTTAACTTTAAAAAAATACCAAAATACATTAAGCTCAACTAGCTCATAGATAACTGTGCAAGAACAGATCGGTCTAGCATTGTAAATAAATATGTGTTTTTGTCAACTCAATACTAATTTTTTTAGATTGTTGTATATTGAAAAATAATATGTACGAGATGTTATAAAATTTAACTAAGCTAACACTAACAGAGTTAAAAGAAATGTTCAAAAAACGTCAAAATTGCTAAAGATTTTTTTTTTTTGCATACACAAAAATACTAAACACTGCTGTATCTGCCGATTTTAAACTATAATACGGTCGTATATGTTTTAAAACATTGGTTAAGACCTAGGCGCTTCTGCAAGTCAAGAAATTCTGTCGTTTTTCGTCTTTAAGCACATGCTGTTTGCACAATCAGCATATATAGTAAGGCCTGGAAAAAAAAGGCACTCGATTATATTTTATTAATACTGATTTTTTACTTTTTTTTGTATTTCCATATCATAGTTTTAAGAAAAGATAGGGCATGCCATACATAATTTCACAGCTGAATAGTATTATATGCACGCCAAAACTATGGCTATATGTTTATATGTAATTATTGTATACATGTTACAGAATATACTTGTAACTACAACAAGTTTACGTGCTCTACTAAAACCGTTGAAATTGCACTTTAAAACAAAAAATTTTACTAATTTGCTCTTTTTGCGACAGAAAAGCCTCCACATTACAAATTACTAGATTTCTAATTTTTTATATACACACGATTATTTAGTGACTGATTTAATCGTTTTTTAACAAGTATAATAGCTCTAACAAAGCTCAAGCGCCCTAATTATATATTATGCAATTTCAAAGTTTTTTTTTACATACGTTTTTATGCAAAAAATAACTGTGAAAATTGCCTTTTTTTAGCCGATTTTTTGTATGTAAAAAGAAAAAAAATACCAGTTTTTAAAACGGTCTTTATTTTAAGCATAGAATAATAACATGCTGTTAAAATAGTACAATTTTGTAAATGGTATTATTAGAAATACTGTAAAATTACTATTTTTAGTTCTTAAAATATCCTTAAATTAATTGAAATATTAAAATATTATTACTATTGTTATACTTGCAAAACCCGCAGAATACATAGAAAAAAACAGTTACAACATATTACCGACTTATTTTTTTTTCGGAATTTTTTAAATAAGCACATAATTAAACAAAACAATTGAATTTCTGTAACACCGACAATAAATCATATAATATCAATATAAATAATTCATTTTATTATATTAATATGCTGGGCTGAGTCTATTGTAATAATTAATTGTAATTTATATGTTTTTTTTCTGTAAGATCTACTCACACATGCTAGCTAATTATTACGCTCATTAATTTTTATTTTTATTTGTTGTAATTTAGCCACGATTCTTTCTCTTTTTGCGTCTTTTACAGTATAAAACGAAAAAATAAAAAACAGTGTGTAAATTCGTTGTTACTTTATAAAAAAACCCGTAAAATTTTTTCCGACTAAAATAAAACTTCTTATTCTTTATATGATACAAGAAAAAAAGCTGTAGTAAAATATTTACCAATACTTTGTAGTTGTATAAAAAAATAGTAAAAAGGGTATATCTACTTCCAAACGCTCAGACGATCCAAAAATGATATTTCAGTTTCGTATGATTTTATGTATTTCTTTTTATATGCATTTTATTACACAGTTTTCTACAAAAAAAAAAACGGAAACGTAAATTTCCGGCTTTTTCCGGCTTTTCCGGTCCGGCCGGACCCGGAATAGATAAATAGAGCCGGACCCGGATCGGAAAAAGTGCATCCGGACCCAGTATTCCGGTCCGGCGTAGCCCCTATTTTAACGCTTCAAAATAGTATAAATATACTTCTATACGCTTAAGATGGGTCTATCACTATGGTATATTTTACTTGTAATTTTTATGCTTTTTTAAATAATCAACATAAGATAAAAAAAGTACACGATCAAAAAACTTGACTTAATTTAAAAAAAGAATGAATTCGTGCGATGTTGATACAACCTTTTTTTGCATAAAAATATTGCAAATAAAAGGTAACACAACAATCACAAAAAAAGCTATATTTTGTCATTAGCGTAGCCAGGATCTTGTAGACCACGGCTATTCAATGTTATGTATGCGAATATGGGTTCAAAAAAAGATTTTTGCGACTCAAAGTGTAAAAATGCTTATAATCCTTTTAATATTTTTTTTCAGAAGTTATTTTTAATTATGAAAATCTCTGCACAAAAAAAAATATACCTTAAAACAAGCTATTACTAGCCTGTCAAAAAAAACGGTGTAGAACTTTCGTCTCTATTCCCTTTAGTTAAGCCCTTATAAGTATTCCCAATATCTTTTTTATATAAATCGTATAAAAGAGTAAAATTATAATGTTTTGATGGTATTAGGTTAAAAGCAATAATTTTTAAAATAAAAAATTTTGCATGAAAAAATAAGTTTTTTAAAACGGTTGGCGATTTTAACAGAGCAAATATTGTTTTAGATGTATAATTCTATTGTCTTCTTATCAAAAAAGCTTAATTTATAAATTAGATTTCGTATTGATAAAAAAATAATATAAATATACGCAATTTTGTTTTTTGGTATTTTTTGTATGCTTAGAAAATCTATATATTAATTCTATCGTTAACACGAAAATGTATTTTTAATACAATTTTAATATAAATTTAACTTGCTTAAACTGCCTTGAAAAAGAATAATAATACCAAAATCTATTTTTTGTGCACATATTATGTCTACGGTACTATAGGAAGACTGGCAAAAGGAAACTTGAACGTTTAAAAAATTTCATAGTTGTCATATATATCTTATATATATTCAGACCTACTAAACTTTTAAAAGAAGAGCAAGTAACAACTCTTATACAATAAGGTTTTCCTCTACTTTTTGATTACTTTTGATGTTTCTGGGGTACCCGTTTTCCTAGTAAAAAAGTAAAAAACATATCGCTTCAAATGGACTAGAAAAATCAACAAGCAAAAATCTAACTTCTCAAAAACGTGGTTATGGGTTTAAAAAGTGAAAAAAAAACAAAAGCTACGTGCAGAAGTATGTGATAAGTGTGCTAAGGGGATACTATTAATGTCACCAAAACGCAAAGATAATTTATACGAATATAAAATATAGTCGATTGATATAAGGAAGAGATGTCAGTGTTGGCAAAAACCTGTTTGCCAACAACAGTAGAAATTATAAATAAACAAACTTTGTGTATTAAGTGGATATTTAACTTTAGGTTTTTTAATTTAAAAAAAGATAACAAAGATTTAATAATATTGTCTTCGGACGTAACCCTAACAACTGTTGTTATTTGGAAAATTACATTGATGACGTATATGCACAAGTTGATTGTTACTGAGACAACTATGTGAAGTAGGAAAAAGAGTGCAAGTGGATAAGTCGTTCTTAAAAGGTAAAAAGAAAAAAAATCACGGAAGCTTGCTCATTGTTGATACCCAAAGATAAATAATAAGAAAACAAAACCAATAACATAAATTACAATACAAAAGCAGACGGGTCGCGGTTACTTGGATTATGTAAAGACTATCTAAACAGAACACGGATGCTGTTTTCCAAAAAACGGGATAAGGTGTTTCTTATATGCAGGGCTTCAATATTTATATGTAACGTATTTTTTTCTTTGTTTTTTGCACTTGTTTTAGAAAAAAACTGTATCTTTCCAGTACATTAAAAATGTTTTTATTCATTTTTTATTTATATACGCTTTTTTTAAACCCTTAAGGGTGGCACAAAAATACTGTACCTATATTAGATAAAAGCAGTTTATAAAACACGGCTCTAGATAGCATGGATGTTGCAGAAATGTCAAGTATTGATGTTCATAATAATAATGATAAAAAGTTTTAGGCTTTCGATAGGCGATCTCTTTGCTGAAAAGATAAATATTGCATATGGAAAAAAATGGACTGATTATGACATAAAAAAAACAAAAGCACGAAACAAGAAGCCATTTTCACTATAAAGACGACAACAAGCAGTTTAAAAAATCTAGGAACTCAAAAAGCGCGAAGATTTAGAAAGCCTATATCCCTTACTAAATTTTTACAAAAAAATGACGCAGAGTTTACAAAGAAAGATGACAAGACTGTAAAGTGTACATTATGTGATAAGTATTTTTATATCTATTACGCCAAGGAGTATAGAATCTACAAGCTCATATTAAATCTGCTAAACATATATACAATAAAAAGCTTAGAGATGAGGTTTTCAAAAGCACTAATAGCAGGCAATATCATCGTGAAACAATTGCGGAATGATTGATAATAATATTCCTTTGTCAAAACTTAATTATTTATCATTACCAAATTACCTAGAAAAGATATCCAAAGTTAAAATATTTTCAGCAGAGCATTACAAGGATAAATATTTACTATCACTTGTGGAGGGAAAATTATCAGAAATATGTGAATTTTATCGTGAGCGTAAGTTGTTTATTTCTTTTGATGAATCACAAGATAGAATAGGTAGAAAGTTTATAATACTAATTATTCGTGAATTATATCCCCTTCAACAAGGAAATTTTCATATTTGACATGTACAGAAATACAAGAAGTTACAGGAAAGAATATTTGCGGTATCATTAATTTCTCATTGAATAAAATATCAAAGTCGCATGATAATTATGATAATTTTCGAATGTTTATAACTGATGCCGCACCTAGTTGCATTTTAACGGGGCCACAGTATAAAAACTTATACAGGTAAATGAAGCATGTTACATTTCTGCACTACAGGTTACAATTTCTATGCACAACAACAAGAAAAAAAGTGCCCAAAATAAAACAAGTTAGTGTCTTATCATAAATCATATTTTATATATCGTTCCAAACTAAAAAAAGAATTACCAAAGCAAACAGCCATTTCTATTTTTTCATTTCAGTATTTACTAGATGGGTTACATAGTTGACATTTTTAGTATGGCTAAATGAAAATTTTACGAACATTGAAAAATACTTTCAGAACGCAAGGATAAATTGAAAACAACGCCTAAAATATAGAAAATGCTATAAAAAGATGTCGAGATCGACAATGAATTGCTATTTGCTTCTTCAAATGAATATTTACCACTCTTTATAAAACGTTTGGGAGACAAATAATTAGTGTTCAAAATACTTTAAAGATTATTGAAGAAGTATCCATACAAAATTCCCGACAAAGATATAAAAAAAAGGCTTACGGAAATTCTAAAAAGAAATCCAGATCATAAATTTTTTAGGGATTTTGAGTATTACAGGTGTACAGAAAAAAGATAAATTGTATAATTTCGCACCTATGACATCTGTTGAATGTGAAAGAGGGTTAAGTGCTATGAATCAAATTTTTACTGATAAAAGAACATCGATGAAAGCTGAAACACTTTTAAGTCTACTTTTTTATACCGTAATTCACGATATAATAATTTAAAGATATTTCATCAGTTTTTCTTGCAATATTATGTACAATTAAAAATTTATTTGCCATATAAGACGCAAAAACTAGTTGCTAATGTAAAAAAATGTTTATTATAGCTATACTATAACACAAATATATTTTTTCTTGTTTATGTTTTATAGCTTATATCGTACATACGTAACATACCTTTAATAGCGTATTATTATTAGACCTCTACTTATATGTCAACAAAGTAGCACAAAAAGGGTTGGCAGTATTTTGCTATAAACAAATAGATGAGCTGCATATGGAGGGCTCTTATATGCAGGCAATATGCACGTGATAAGAAACGACAACACTATCTTAAAGATCCAATAACTCAGCTGATATGCAGAGTCATAAACGCAATTACAGGTCATGCAAAGATACACATGATGATGCCAAGTCATAAACAGCACTACAGCTTTACGATGGTCAATTTTATTCTAGTTGTGCACATATACAAACAAAGCTACTCCAGAATAGTTTCTTAGTAATTCCAACAAAATAAATAATTGAAAAAGCTCTATATGTTTGGTATGATTTTCTGCTTTACGTCTATATTGAATATGATAACTATGACAAAGGTCGTTTCATTTTTGTATTGTTTTTTAATATGCTGACTCTTCCAATCTCTTAAGCATATAAGATGAAAGTGAGTGACCCCGTATAACATGTGAGGGTAGTCCAAATTATATAATACTGTCAATAATATGTTGTAGTAAACTTTTGATATATCGATATATACACGCTTATACAGTATATTTGTTGTAGTGGAATCTTCCATTAGATGTAGATTAATCACAGAATACCTACGACATACAATTGTAAGCTAAGTAATTTTTATGTAATTTGCAGCATTGCCACAACTAGTCTTTCCTTTTGACCTTAATATTACTACTTAAATTGCTTTTATTGCTTGTGATTTAACATTAGAAAAGTACCACTTATCGTGCTTAGAGACAAAAAGAAAAGAAAGATAGAAAATACGCAACTACTTAATATATTAATTTTGTCGTATAAACACACAAATAGCATTTTTTTACACTAACATGAATTTTTTTTGTAAGAATAGTCTATTCTGGGGTTTTACGGTCAGGGGGTTCTGTTTTTTGTTTCAAAAACCCGACCTTGCAAAATAAATACATTTGGTTTAATAGCGTATATTAACAGCTAAAAACAGAATTTTTTGCTCGTTTATGATATTGTAAAACACTTTATCTAAAGCTGTTCAAAAAAATATTTTTTCGTAAAAAAAAATCAAAATATTGTAAAAAAAATTTATTGATTGTTAAAACACGATATTTTAAATTTTTTAGCTATATTTACACCCCTTCATGCTGTACAAAACCATAAACTGATTTTTTAGGGAAAAAATTGAAGATCAAGGTAAAAAAAATACCGACAAATCCACATCATAAAAATTTTTTATACTTTTAAATAATTGTAATGTCGAATATATATAGTTTGAAATACCACGGATACATTATAAATCACAAATAAAGTTCATTTTTTTATTACACACATATTTATGGTTTTATATTATACCAGCCAGTAAAATACATATGAAAAAAACTTCAAAACAAAAGGAGTATAAATTTTTAGTTATCAAAAATATTGGAAAAAACTGAAATGTAGATATTAGCAAAAAAAAAAAACAAATTTCTAAAAAAACAATACTAACTCCCTAACCTATAATGATGCGTAATTTGTTATATATCATGGTGCAAACTCAACGCAGAAAAAAAAAAAGCATTTTTGCAAAAACGCAGTTTTAAAAATTAATTAATAAAATTTTATAAACACCTTAAGTAACTAAATAACCTTGTTTTTTTTCGTAAAATATATACTTATATTTATTTTAGATATCTATTGGGCTAAAAAAAAGTTCAAATTTGTAACTTTTATACGTTTTTTGTTCAGTGTTACAAAACGGCGTAAACAGGTTTTTTTGTCAATTAGCTTTGTGCAAAAATTTTTGTAAACTAAATATTTCCTTTTTAGTTGTATTTTTATGACGTGCTATTTAAGTAGTAGTCTGCAAGTTTACATCATAAATACCGCATTAACCTTCAGAAATGCAAATCTGTATGCATGCGTGCTCAAATTCTTAAATAATTGTTTTTTTTTCGGCACATTATAAAACTTCCTGCGTGTCTAAAATTTTTCTTCATGTTTGTAAAACAGATTTCACTTTTTTTGTTGTAGACGAAACGCCTATATTACTTTAAAAAGAGATATTTTTAATTTTTATCCTATTATATTTTGCCTCGTTGTTTGTATTGTTACTTTATGACTAAAACTAACGGCCTAAAAAAGTATGCCATACTATTTTAAACACAATAAAAATTCTTATTAAAGCAAGGGTAAGTAGATCAGGTGGCTGCGCCGTCATTGTTTTCTTTCGATACAATGGCATTTGAAAAGAACATATTTATTATAAACTTTTTTTGTTATATGACAATTTTATGTACTATCAAACACACTTTGTATGTTGTTTTATCTTTTAATTCTATCTTGTCTTAGACACGTCAGATAAAAAATTCCTGAACAAATTGAAAGCGCAAAAACTACTTAAAATCACTTGGTATTTGTTTGCTTTTAAAATAAAGCTAAAGCAATATATAGCGGAGCAAAAATACGGTATTAAATTTTCTTTATACTTGTAATAAAAGAGAGATACAACTAGGTAACATTTTTCATCATAAATCAATCGTTTTTTTTCACTACAAGAAACGTGCAAAAAACAAAAAAAAACCCCTTTAAAATATCAAATATAACTGTTTCCAAACTATGATAGACGTTAAAAAATCTATACGATCACTTGTGTACCGATAACGACGTTTTCTTAAACAAATAGTCTACATTCTACATAATAAAACAGCACGTTTGTCAAACCAAAAAGGACGTTTTCAGAACCAACTAGAACGCTTACCGAACCAAACAGATCGTTTTTTATCTCATTAGGGACGCTGTAAAATCGTAAACAGCGTTTTTGACATAGATAGGACCTTTAATGCAAAAAGACGTTGTTTTTATTGAATGGTACATAAACTTAAATTTTCCAGATTCCATAATTTTCTGTACTTTTACCGCTTTAAAAAGGGCACTACTTTACAGACTGGCGTTTGCTGACATATTAGCGATCAAGAAATACATATATCCGTTAGATTTCAAGAGAAATTGCGTGTGGCGACCGATTTTACTCCCGACATTTATGTATTAGTCTAAGCACCACTACAAGATACATATGATGCCCAGGCACTGGCGCTGCGCCGGGTACATACAAAAACAACTAACCAATCTTGCCTTAAAATACTTATTGCATTTGTTAAGAAAAATGGATTCCCGACCCGCACCGCAGCAGAAACAGCAGGATTAAAATAATACATAACGAAAGTGTCTGCAAGGCAAAGTATTCGATGGAAAAGTACAATTTATAATCTTAAGACAGGCGCGAGAAAAAGTTCTTACCGTGGGGGTGTTTGGTGAATTTAAACTTATAGTAGAGAAATCTGCCGCAACATCTAAACTCTTAAATAAAAAATTTATACAGGTAAACAAGTGTATAAACATAGCCGTAAAAAAAATGTCTAAGCAGTTTGTGTGACACTTAATAGCGCACGTATGTAGTTAGAAAAAGACGTCGAGCCGGCAAAAATTAAAGCCCGTAAGCATTTTGTTATTGAAAACACTAAGACGCAGTAGAGTCAAAGGCGAATCGCATATTCATTGAGAGTCTACATTTAACTTGCATTTTACAAGATCGTATGATTGATAAAAAACAATTGCACTGTTAGCAGATATGAGATATAGAAGTCGTTAGGGTTGTGTCCATCATTAATTAGCAGGGATACTTCATTAACCAGGCAATCAGTATTAGAAACGTTACCGACGCCAAGTTCTATCTTTGTATAGAAAAGTTAATATTGTGTGCGAGATGATAGAGTAGACATTGTGATTGTAATTATATTGTTTAAAAATGCACGGATTTGCAAACGGGATAAAAATAAAACAGCATGACCTAAACAAGAACTTATTAAGTTATGTTTTTGTGTTTTTTCATGCTTTACTCCATTACATTTGTTTAAATAAATAAAACATTTACGCGTCATATTTTTTGATTAAGTTTAACGATAAGAACACAACATGGTGCGGAAACCATTACTAAGAAAAACAACGCGGAAAAGTGAAGAGTACATATACAAGGTTTTTTCGATATTACTTAGATCACGTATATTGTAATCTATCATTGTCAGCCACAGGAACAAGATACATTTTTCAAACAACCAATAAGTGCTTGCTATTTGATTTTTGTGTGCACAAAAAATGTTTAAAAACTATGGTTAAAATTTTTTACTTACAGTGTTTTTCTATTTTTGTTGTGTGTTTTGTATTTTTTTATATATTATGCTTATTTATAATATAATGCTATATTTTTATAAACAGATCTTTTTTTATGTATTGTTAGCGCTTATGCTGATATGGTTCGCTACATATATACTTTAGCCGCAAATTTGCAATTTCAAGTCTTTCTGGCGCTAAAAGACTGAATATCTAGACTCCGGTTGTACTGTGTAAAGCATTCGAGGCAGTCATATTCAAGGTAGGAACTAACATTGTAATGGCAGAGATAAAAAACTGGTTTGAGATGCCTGGTATTCTACAGAGGGTTAATGGCATGCTCAATTGGTACAGGCAGTTTTTTGTAAGAAGTATAAAATGTGAAAGATTGTTTTTTTGTTATTTAAGCGTGCATTAATCTTTTTACATATGCAAATAAAAGCTTGGTAAAAACTTGAGAGTTCATAAAGGAAAAGCCTTAGTATAAAAACATACAACGACGTACTTGTTACTCAATACAACAACAAAGAGGTATATTTGTTGTCCCATCTTGTTTAATAACGTTTTTTATGATTAAGGCAGCGTCTTGCATATACAGACAACGTTTTAAGTTAGTTTTTAGAACATTCCTGTTGAATTATGGAAGCGGTCATTTAGTTTTAAAAGCGTTCTATTTTGTTTGGGCAATGTTTATGTTTTGATAAACATTCTATTTGGTTCTGCACCTTCTCTGTTTTGTATTTTTGTATATCAACTTAGAAAACGTTCTCGATGCAGAGGACAACTATTTTTTTTTGTATAGGATCGGCCATTTTGTCTTCTAAAGGTAATCACGCTTTGCAAGGTTTTCATATTATGTGTAAAATAATATTGATGCACAGTTATCTTTAAACATTGCAGTCATACAACATATCGGCCTTTACAAGCGTAACAAGCCAGTAAATACTCGCGCGGCCGATTAAAACGTTGTTTTTTGTAAAACTGGCAAAAAATATACAGTAATAACTAAAATAACAGTCAAATGTTGCAATTTTACATTTTATAACACAAAAACAAGTAAATTATTCATGTTTAAAAACTTTGTGTATTATGTACCTATTGACACAAACAAAAACAGTAAAACACTTTTTCTCATGATTAAAGGTACCAACTTTATTTGAACAAAGTATACTATTGAAAGTTTTGTTGTTTGTTACTGTAAACAATGAAGTACACAGAATTAGGTAATTTATTCCGCGGGCTTTATTATTAAGTTTTCTTTTATCTTTTATAAGTATTTATTCACTATTTTTACGTTTTTTTCCCTAAAAAACTTGAATTTATATGACTTGAATTTTTTTTAAACAAAATATATCAAAAAAGTCTGATTTTTTCAAGTCTGATTTTTTCTAGCTTGATACATGATCATTATGTGCGTGGTTTGCAGTTAAATCACAATAATATACAACCAGGGCCTTCCAAAAAAATGAATGGGCCCATGGGAAGTTTTTCTTAGTGGGTCTCTTGTCTATAAAAAATCAAATATGGCATTTTTTTTTTGTGCAGCGCAAGTAAACAGTGTTTTTATGGTATCGGTTGTTGTTTATTGAACAGATGTTTTCTTGTAAGCAAAACTTTATATGTTAATAATTTTTTTTTTTTTCGTTTCAACTATGCAATTACAAAAGAAGAATAGAGATAAACTTAATGCTGCAAGCCTTTTGCTTTTTAAAAAATTAAAAGCGCCAGAAGCCACATATAAAAGCCAGAAAAATGTTTAAGTAATATAGATAACCTTAGAAGTTTTTTTTATTACCTGAAAATATAAATGCATAAATAAAAAAATACAACTAAAAAAATAACCATAAAGTTGTTTGTTTTGTATTTTTGTCTATATTTTTACGACACTAGTTTCTAGGCCAGAGCTGCTAAACAATACAGTCATGTATACATATACATGGTATTTATTACAGTTGTAAAATATTAAAATAACTAAAAGTA